>SOMO01000057.1:1219817-1235748 GCA_028128575.1 Paedocypris carbunculus
ATTGATGCCTCAATTCATGTGTAATGACTTTTCACCATTTGTTTGTCGTTTCATTCAGCCCAGACAACATGGGGCTACTAGACCCTGCCACCAGTGACGGCCGTGTCATTTTCTTTTTGCCCTGGGAGAAAGTGACAATCGCCGGAACAACAGACACTCCCACCGAAGTCACGGCCCACCCCATTCCCATGGAAGAAGACATTAACTTCATTTTGAGCGAAGTCCGGAATTACCTCAGCCCGGATGTGGAAGGTACTCCAGTGTGACTATGCTCTCCTACTTTACTCATGATCTATTTTACTTAACTTTGTTTTATTATTTTTTCAAGTGTAGTTTCATTGGAATCTACTCCAATTTGACGGTAGTTTCTTCAGGGTTTACTTTATCTTTACTCAGATTGTCTCTACTGTCAGATTTGACTCTACTGTCAAATGTCACTTTTACATCCCATTTAATTGTGCAGCCAGCACTCCCTCATTTGCCTCCTATAATTTCCGTTTTGTTTTGTTTTTTATACTAATTTGTTGTTGGTACACTTTTAGACAAACTGTTGTTGGTAGTAGTTGAGACAACAAGGTCTATAGGAAATCAAATATCTCTCAAATGTCTCTTTGTTCGCCATTTGAGCATCTTATTATCTCATCAAGGGCTGGGCGCATCTTTCAAATAGGGAAAGTCACCCATCGCTCTATGTTTGATCAGAAATGAGCAGTGACGGCTGGTGAACAAGCGAACAGGCAGACCCTCTCCCCGGCAGGGGTGGGATTGGAGTGAGTGGTGCAGATCATGGAGGAATGACACGGAGACCTTGCCTCTGGATGGAGGCTTTAGACTGGATCGGGCTCTCCTCCAGAAGACCACCACAGGGATTAAGCGGAGGAAGATTTCTCACTGACAGTGTTGAAGGATGAGCCTGTAGTTGTAATTTTGTGTTGGGATCCTGGTTATTTTACCAAGACAGGATTAAAGAGGAGACTTCTCCTAAATAAGATAATACATATTCATTTCACAGAAGGGTGTATAATTAATATAATAATGTATAAAATTATGTTTGAATAATGTCAAATATCACATTATTTAATTAAACCTACATACATTAAAGCATTTTCCCACCATATATGGTATCTTCACCTATCATGCCTTTTTAGGCATAATCTACCGGACTGGAATTTGAACCTGCAACGTCTTGGTGGCAGATCCAACTCCATACTGCTGGACCATCACCGCCACACAATTAGAGCATTAGTAAATTATTATACCTTGGAAAAAAACTACCGTATTTTTCGGAATATAAGTCGCTACTTTTTTCATAATGTTTTGAACCATGCGGCTTATACTAAGGTGCAGCTATTCTGCTGATTTTTTTTCCACCACTAGGGCCGCTCTAAGCAGATATAATTTTTATAAGTTTTAATAAGCAAAGTTGCTGGTGTTAAAATACAGATTAGGAAACAATCTATTTAGGTACATACATGTACATTTACAATTCAAAATTGTTCCGTTCCTGTAGTAAATACAGTGAACCCTGGTTTATCGCGGTAGATAAGTTCTAAGCCCGACCACAATAGGTGAAAATCCGCATTTACGTATTTATTTAACACTTATTCAGACTTTTAAAACAATTTTTTCACCTAGTATTCTTTATTAAAGTAATGTTAACAAACATCTCAGTACAACAATCACAGGAACAGATGTCTAGTAATAATGGCAAGTAAGTGTACATACTTGACATAACATAAAAAAACGAAAGATTGTTAAGCAGATACATACAGTACAACGGAACGAATCTCAAGCAATAAAACAGTAAGTGTTTTATAGTTTTATGCACCATGTAAAAAACGAAAAATTATCATGCTACCAATACTATAAAATGTCATATATTCATTCATTTAACGAATGCAAGAAAAAAAAATTATTGCACCACGTAAAAACGAAAAATTGTAATGCATACAGTAATGGAACGAAATATTCATTAATAATATACGTAGCACGCGTGGTTGCGGAGATATAAATTTTCAAAGTGTTTGAATGGGGGAATATCAGGCGCGAGCGCTGGGGCCGCGGGGGGACGTCCAACATTGCTGACGTCTGACATTCGCATCTCTGCGCCAGACGCGTCCGCAGAGGCCCTTCTCCAGCCGCTACCAGACGCGCAGGAGGCGCGGGATGTGCGCGACATCAACAGACCTCATGGTTGTGCACGAATATTTCGATATAGTTCTTTTATAATTTATACATGCCTAATTTCAAAAATCCAAACATATGTAATAAGGAACAAAAATCTAATCCAAAAACATAAATATCTGTGGCTTGTAAAACTCTCTCCAGGTTAGGGTTAGGGTTAGGGTTACCTAACCCTTGTTCCCTGTCAGGTAATGTTGTCCCCAGTAGAGTCAAGTGAACAACTGGAAAGGGAACTTTTTTTAATAGAGTGAATGCGGCTTGTTTATGTTTTTTTTGTTTTTGTTTTTTTTGTTTTTTTTTAAATAGAGCAGATGCGGTTTATAGTCCAGAAAATACGGTAAATCAAAATTCATGATTTATGAATTTACTACATTTTTCTTTGAAGAATAAAGGCTCAAATATGATCTGATCAGTAGACAAGAACACCTCGTGACAAAACAACACACAATGGCAAGAACTTGGGAAGATAGAGGGCAAGAAATAACTGGTGTAATTGGTGAGGAAAAGAGAAAGGGGTGTGAGAGGAGAGACGGGGAAAATCCCAAGTAAAAAGATTAGAATAGGAAAATCACTCCGCTAAGTAGACAGATTAATATAGAAGTACATGACACGATGTGTTCAAACCACACAAATGTAGAATACGTATATTTAGGTGTATGTTTTGAATAATAATAAAAAAAATATTTAAATTAAAAAAAAAATATATATATATATATATATATTAGGGCTGTCAAACGATTAAAATTTTTTAACTAGTTAATCGCACTGCCTCAACCAAAGTCGCGATTAAATCACAAATAATAATAATAATTTATTATTAATAATTCTTTAGTATTAACAATTATTAATAACATGAACACGTATAGAATCTTGTAATATTGAATATTGAAGTGTAAAATTTAAATTAATGTAAACTCAACACAAAATAAACACTTGTTAAAATACTGTAATATACCGTTTTGACTAAAGAAAACAAAGCCGGTCATAATAATTAAAAAAGAAATCTGTAATTTATTTTGAGGAAAAGAGACAATGGAAATGTATTTGTATATTTGTGTGGCAAAAGTATGGCACTGATAATTAGTCTAGCTGAAAAGACTGATCACACATTTTTATCACAAGGAACAAAAGTCCGACATATGGTCTGTGCGCAGTGCGCATGCTCATGCAGTCGTCTGAGAGACTATGAATAATTGAATTGCACTCTATTCTTTCTATAAGCGCGCTGTGATTTCAGCTTTGCAAAAAACTGTACAAATAANTCACCATTGAGGTATAATTCCTTGTTTGTACTAATGTTTAAAAGTCTACAAGCTGTTCTCAACATGGAAATGAAGCGATCTAAGCAGGCCAGCGTTCATTCTGGCTCGACACAGTGTGCGATCGGCCTCTCTTTGTCTGCAGCGCCTTCTTGCCTTGTCATAAATGTTTCAGAGATGCCCTTTGATAATGAGAGTTCTGTCTCTGTTTCCTCTCCTCGTTCAGAAATATCACCCTGTATATTACAGCGTCAGGTCCACCACGGATCAATACACAACCGCCTTTTAATTATTTATGCTGGAGATGTCACCCCAATAGTGGAATTGACAGGCTCATGCGTGATCTTCTAGTACTAGTGTTGAGTGTTGAACTAGTGTTGATTGAATAACGTAAGTCAAAAGGAGATAAAAAGATGTGTGCATGTGTGGGATAATTTCTGTGTCATTGTGAAAGTTAACAGTGTTGTTTTAATATGTTCTGGTTCCGCAAGATTGTTTATTGGCCATGGGATTGTGAATAGATTTTTTTGTTTCATTATAAAAAAATACAATTTCGATCACATCATTCATTATTGTGCAGTAATCAGATGTAATAGTGTAGATTTTCCTATAGTGCGAGCTATCAATCAGATAAGTGCCTAACCTCATGTGTCAGTACTGGTCATGGTCTCTGCTCTGTCTGGTTCTCAGTGCGGCGAGGGGATGTCCTGGCGGCCTGGAGTGGCATTCGTCCGCTGGTCACTGACCCCAACTCCAAAGACACACAGTCCATCTGTCGAAACCACATCGTCAACATCAGCGACAGCGGACTGATAACAATAGCTGGTCAGTGACAGTGCTAATATACAGTAGGAGTTTCAAAATAAAAATAAAAAACGTATTGTTATTTTGCAGCCTAGTAATTGCGCTTCTTTTAAAAAATTTTAACATCTTTGTTAATTTTCATATAAAATCTTTTCTTTGACGAAATAATCGACTGAAACATTTTTTTTTACATATTTATTTATACATATTATACAGTAATGTATACTAGTAGAAAAGATACTCAACTACATTTACAGAATTGACTGTTGAAAATAATTTAGTGCCAACTATTTTTCACTTAGATGCCACAGATTTTGTTTGTCATATTATTAACGTTTCATGTGCGGCATAAACACCCTGATTCTGGCTTCCCAAGGTGGAAAATGGACAACTTATCGCTCCATGGCAGAAGAGACCATTGATGGCGCCATCAAAGCTCATGACCTCTCCGCTGGGCCGTGCCGGACAGTGGGTTTGTTGCTGGAGGGTGGAAAGGACTGGACTCCAACCCTTTACATTCGCTTAGTTCAAGACTACGGCCTGGAAAACGAGGTGAGTTAGAATCATTGGAGCATTTTGTCTGGCCAAGCTCATTGGAGTTGGTTCAGCCGCACCGTAATACATCATTCCCACTTGGTTCTCCATGAGCAAGAAGATCTGGCGAGTTCTTGTTTGGCCCAATGTAGCAGTAGCGTTAGCGTGAATGTTGTTTTGCCAGCATATTTAAAAAGGTCAGCATGCAGATATTTTTGACAGCACTTGACCTTTGGTGAGAGATGTAACAGAAGAGTTGCAATCGAAGTAAAACGTGACCGTGTTTATTTGTCCGAACGGTTAACGAAGTCTTGGATGCAATGCTAGTTAAAACACTGTTTATTGAACATTTTCATTTTGTGACCATACTTTTTTAGACACATTTTCCTTAAGGTACATTTGTCATTTAACCTCAATTAGTGTGTGTCCATTGATTCAAAAATGTCTTATGTCAGATTAGTGTGTTTTGTTACAGGTTTCGGTTTCAGGGGACAAAGAACATTCCATAAAGAAAATGAAACTTTAATAAAAATAAATTTGTATACATTTTAAATATTTATATATATTTATATACCGTATTTACTCGCTTATAAGTCGATCCGCTTATAAGTCGACCCCCCCCACTTCAGCTGTGAGATTGTGGTATTTTGTTTAGACCCCCTTATAAGTCGGGGGAAAGAAATGAGAGAGAAGTGAAAAAATAGAAATGAGTAGAAACTCAATTTTGGGTTTCATATAAAGTCAACTGTGGTTATTTGGGGCCCATCGGGATACTGAAGGGGCACAGGGAAATAATGATAGAACACCTGTTCAGATGCTCTTTAATCCAGTAGAAATAATAAAACTATTCAGACATCCTTGGTGGTAAAGGAAACCTAAAAATCAAGTTAAATTGTAAAATAAATTGTAATTGGTATGGCTGCATTATAATTTTAAAGAATTGTGGGAAAAGTGCTCTGCCCCTTTAAGGGAAAAGAGGCGACTGCTAATGCTAATTCTTGGTTTGGGAACCATCTTGTGACTCGTTTATTTGTGAAGCATCAAATAAAGACTGGAGTCAGAAGAGCCGCTCTTATATGAGAGCTGAGACGAGAGAATGTGCGACTCTGCGCCGCTGCGCGCGCGTGTGTGTGTGTGTGTGTGAAAGAGAGAGCGAGCATCAGCACGAGACGAGCGGCGAGCGGAGTGCTACTCATTTGTTTGGCTTGTGCCGATTTCTGAGAGATTTATTTAGTTCGCGTCATAAATGTTCATTTATTTACCGCGCTTGTGTCTCTGCTGTTTATTTTTGTGAAATAGGGTGAAATATCTGCGCACTGTTCTGAGTAAAATATTTTCTATTTCGGTAGACCGCGCGTATAAGTCGAGCCCCCCACTTTCAGCCCGAAATTTTTGGGAAAAATCCTCGACTTATAGTCGAGTAAATACGGTATTTTAAAGATGCCGCTTATTGTCTAGTGTCGTAATCTAAAATCTATATGGTGATATTAATTCATAACTGCGTTATTTAAATCTGCCTCAAATTCAAGGTTCAAGTTCTAGGGCTAGTCAGGTCCCTCTGTGTGGTGTTTGCATGTTCTGTCCAGGCTGTTCCTTCCACAGTTTAAAAACAAAAGTTCAGGAGAAGCACTAGAAGGAGTAGACAGTATAAATGTGGAAACACCTTTGTGAACGAGAGGTTTTGTTTCATACTGGCAGGTTGCTCAGCATCTTGCTGCCACTTACGGTGGAAGATCATTTGAAGTGGCGAAGATGGCACAAGTGACCGGTCAGAGATGGCCTATAGTGGGAAAACGCCTCGTCTCTGAGTTTCCTTATATTGAGAGTGAGGTAAACCAGAAGATTCCATCTCAATTTTCCATGATTTTCTCATTTATCCAGCTGAACGTTGAGTGTTTTGTGTGTGTTTAGGTGCAGTATGCCATAAAGGAGTACGCTTGCACTGCCATTGATGTGATCGCTCGCCGAACCCGCCTGGGTTTCCTCAATGTGCAAGCGGCAGATGAGGCTCTGCCACGAATTGTTCATATCATGGGCAAGGAGCTGCAGTGGAGTGAGCAGAAAAAGAAGGTGCACCATCACAATTCGTTCTTTTGTCAGTATAACGGCGCTTGATTTTTTTTCAATTATTTCCGTTATATGAATACTACATCTGTAGCATATAAAAATATATGTCTTCTACTTTAAATATGTCTTATATAAAACATACCATCGCCTTTTGAGTAATTACACCCCAGTTGTGGGGTAAGATTTTTGGACTTGCGATCAAAAGGTGGCAGGTTCGAATCCTGAACCACTAATGTGTCTTCGAGGAGTACACTGAAAAACAAATCAAATCAAATTTTGTTTGTTACGTACATATACATACGTACATGGTATGACATGCAGCAAAACATTTTTATACCAATTGTGGGATATATTTAGTGCAATATTCAGGAGTGGAAATTCAAAAAAGAACAATACAATAAAATACAATACAATAAAGATGTAAAATTAAAGTAAAATTATCTTTGGCCAATTCTCGATTGGCTTTCTCTTTTAAGGTGTGTGTGTGTGTGTGTGTGTGTGTGTGTGTGTGTGTGTGTGTGTGTGTGTGTGTGTGTGTGTGTGTGTGTGTGNATCTTCTCTCTTGTTGTAATCAACCTTTAATCCACAAACTTTAGTTTTCAGTACTGTAATAAGATAAATGATTCTCAAACACTTTTTTCTTTTTATAGTTTTTCTGTTAAATTTTTCTATAATCCAAAGGTCTTTGACAAGTTCTTCTAAAATGGCTGTAGCTAATAGATCTCAGCTATTGTTTAGCGTGACTTGCTTATTATTAAGATAAGAAGTGAAACGAGCAGCAGAGCGGAGGGCGAGTGTTTGCGTGTTTGACTGCGAGTGTGTGGAGCTTTAGGAAGGTCTGATAGAGTTTCTTCAGTTTCCTGACTGATAAACACGTCGGCTAATAATAGCAAGGATCAGTGTGCAGTTCTTATGCTGCTCAGTTCCCATGAGTTCAGGGCTCGGATCTGTTCACAATGCAGGTGCACCACACCCTCCACCCGCACGCACGTACACACACACACACACACACACACACAATAACTCGCAGTCAGGCTTATGGGTGCACTAATAGTTACTCATTTTCTCAGTCTCTCTCTCACACACGCACACGCACACACACACACGCACACACACACACACACCCACACACTCAGGCTCACCTATTCTCTTACATAATCAATATCACACACACACAGTCTGTTTCTCACTCTCTCACATACACTTTTTTTTACCAAGTAGAGTAATTGATTTGTTTGATCTAAAGACTTAACTGTTCGTGTTTGCAGTTGTATCTGAAACGTGTGTTTGTCCTCAGGAAGAACTCGAGGCAGCAAAAAAGTTCTTGTATCTGGAGATGGGTTATAAAGCTCGAGCTGAGCAGCTCAGCAAGACCACCGAGATCACGCTCAGCCCACAAGAGGTGTCCAGGTATGACCTGAGTGTGTGGGTGTGTGTGTGCTTTCATTTCACTCAAAAACTGTATTTTTGTCATTATTAACAGGTATAAAAAGCGCTTTTACAAATTTGACAAGGAGAGTAAAGGTTTTATAACGACGTTGGATGTCCAGCAGGTCCTCGAGGTTGGTTTTGTATGTTTTTATCCCAATTATTAAAAAAAATAAAATTACAAAAAATTATTTTTTTCATTAGATGAGAGTTATTTAATATATTGCTTGATTCATATCCAATTTGCAGTCTGATGATTTTACACACACACTCACAAACTATTAAAAAGCTCAAAAACATAAAAACATTCAACACATTCTCTGTTTGACACAAATCTGCACACACTCATACACTTAGTTCTTCAGTGCATTAGGAAAATCATAAAGGCAAGTCTGATCTTGTTTTACAAAGACATTTTAGATGCAATGTAGCAAAAATATTTAGCAAGATTAACTCAAATGTTTTATCCAATCTTGACAGAAAGATCAGAACTATATTGGGTTCTGCCTTGATGTTTTGTAACAGGTCACATAAAAAAAACCTGATCTCCCATCACTCACCCGACAATCAAAAAAGTCTGATATCTCAAAAAAATGAAAATGACTGTTTTCACTTTTAATCTTTCTTCCTGCTCTTTCAGAGACTCAGCATCCAGATTCATGAAGACACTCTCCACGATATTCTCAATGAGGTCGACCTCAACAAGAACGGTCAGGTGGAGCTCGATGAGTTTCTACAGGTAAATGCTCCTCACATAGAAGGGTCTGACTGCTCTGCACAATTTCTACTTCACAACTTGTATTGCTATTTATTATGGGTTGCACTGTCTGAAAAATATATTTGAATTCTGCGTTTGATACATTCAGACTAGGTGGGAATTATCATAATTGTTAGATATGAGTAATTAAAAAGAGAGAGTTGAAATGTGTAATGTGGACGTGCGTCTGTGACTAATTTTCCTCTGTTTGCTTCAGCTGATGAGTGCGGTCCAGCGAGGTCAGATCTCAGACAGTCGTCTAGCCATTCTGTTGAAGAGCGCTGAGGAAGGCCTGGATTTGAGAGGACCCGTGTCTGTCGACCGCAGTGGAGGCGGCGTTTGAGTCAGTCGGGCTTTCACTGATACACGTAGATTGTACTCAAGATCTGAGATTTTAAGGACGACTGAGAGAAATGACGACACTTGACAATAACACTAGCTCAGACTTTACCAAAAGTCGACTAAACCCAACAAATAACATTGGCTATTGTTTTAATGATCTTATTTAATGAATAACAGAACATTTATCAAGGCTGTGCTCGTAAAATTATTGTCTAGTTAATTGATGGAACAGATTCTCGCTTTTAAACTAAGTTCTGTTTTATAAGTTCTACACACACACACGCACACACACACACACACAAACACACTATTCACCAAATATCATTATTTTTCACAGTATTTTGCTTCACTGATGCTGCAAACATAGTTGAGGATGATAATTTTTTTCTGAAATTTATTTTATTTTTTTTTTATTAAAAAACAAAATACTTGAGTATTTATTTAAAGGCGTTATATTTAAAGTTTTTTTTTTAATACATTTTTGAATGTTTTTTTTTTTTACATCTACTTTTTGCATTATTGTGCACCAAACCAGCTTAATTCTGCCGGATGTGTCTGTTTTTAATGGAATTGCGAATCCATGCCAATCATTATTTTTTTAAATTACTGTATATTCTTTGTCATTGAGATTTTGTGTGCAATCTTGAAACGTGTGTGACAGGGATTGTTCTTAGTGCCTTGTTTTCTGACCGAATGACTTGTGCATGTTGAGAAAACTAAGTGTAAATGCTCCTTTCTACGTTGTTTTGCTTGCACTTATTTCATAAATCTTTTCCAAACGCTCAAACTCTTGGTGTGATGTGACCTGCTTGAGCTCTTGTCTGAGGAAAACGGATCTTCAGGGATCAGTTTTGTTTGTTAGAGTCAGACTCAATGACGAGACTTTTGCACATGAGAGCAAACATGAGTCTCGCCGAAATTATTGTCACGACAGGATGTAATTTCAGCCTTAGAGCTTCACATTATGGAAAATAAATGTACAGTAAATCAATCGGTGACGATTGAGGAACACAATTCTGTGATTAGGCGGATCTTGTTGCCGTGTGCATTGTTGGGAGTGAGTGACTGTCATGGCACTCAATGACTTCATGTGTCTCCCGTATACATTTCCTGTATTTCTATACGGTAACATCCTATAATGTGGACATCTGCACACTGATTTTGAAGCCTCAATTTTTTTTTTCTAGTCGACTTGGACATCTAATGTCACGTGATAGTGTAATAATCCTCATAGCTGTTCGTTTTTTTTTACTTCTGAGTTAAGTGCGGCCCATCCAGGTGCCATCAGCACCTCGCAAAATGCAATTAAAGTAGCATCCAGGATCTGAAGCTATGACTAATCCTCATTTCAGATAGTGTCGGAATTGCTCTGTAAGTCCAGCGTAATTACCCAGCATGCAGATGAACGCCAGCGCTGGAGTTCAACATGAAGATGAAGCCTGATCCAGACTCCGGGACCAAAGTCCACAAAAGCAACCGGTTTTTATTTCAGTGTTGTAGAATTTAGTCATCCGGTTGTTTTTACTGTAAACCAAAAAGCAGCTTTTGTTAGGAATTTCAGAGTATCCTGAGTTAAATCTTAAGAATAATTATAATAGCAGACGCATAAAAATGCATAAAACTACAACATGTTGCATGGGGGGCTAACGCACTAGAGATTAGTTTTAAAATACTTTAGTCGATTTATAATACTCTTAAAGTAATTTTATTATTTTATATACAGTATACTACAGACTGGATGACTCTGTCTGTATGTCACCAAGGTGCCAGACAGCAAACATTGAACCAATGCATTGTGGGATTTGGAGGAATTTACAGCTCTTTCCCATAATGCATTTTTATTTGTGAGAGGACGTGTCCTCGGTCATCAGACGACCAGAGATCTCACCTGAAAAAACAAGAACAAATTCTAGGCTAAACATTTTATCATCATTACAATTTTGAATTTATGTTTTGAAGGCCACATTATGTACTTTTGTGAAACAACCAAAAACACTTAAAAATATGTATGTGTATAGAAGTCGCTTAATATTTAATTAGTTTAATAATTATAAACTACATTAAAAAATATGTAATATAATTTTTAATAGAGAATTGATAGAGAAATGTGATGACATTCAATATACAAGAGTTCACAGTCTAATTCTGAAATATAACTTCTCAATCAGCTGAGATCATTATTCAATATTTTATTTGAATGTAACTGTTGAAAAGGTCGAATTTTTTTATTTTTTTTTAAATCCTATTCTCATACTCAGTCCAGCGCACACACACACTGGTGCTGGCATCCTGAGCAGAAACGGTGAGCTGTCATGCCATTTCTCTGTATGCAGCTGAAAGCACACACTGACTGCACTAAAGGTCAATTGTCAGCAATCCCAATAGCCGGTCGGACCCCCCTGTCCGCAACACCCCCGCACTACACACATTGCTGACACAGATATGACACACACAATTCTTACTGTACTGCGCAGATACCACACAAAACTTTTATTCCAATGTTGATCTTAGACTAAGGTTTGCATATTTTAGCAATTTTGTTTACATTTAAATAGTATACTTATTTACATTTTGAACTGTTATACTTAAGAACTTTGGTTCTCCATATTGACAATCTCACTCACTTTACTTTACTTTAAAATGCTACTATGATTTTTTAGGTAGCAGTTGTGGTTCAGCGGCAGCGAGTTAGACCTCCATCCAGGCTTTGCAGGATCGAATCCCAGTCTGGTTGGTTCTACAGCTGAGTGTCTTTGAGCAAGATGGTAGCCCCTTTCACACATACAGACATTCCCAGCAAAATAGAGTTATATTGCCTTCATGCACTTGTGTGAACAGACTAATGGCGGGAAATTAATTCCGGGAATATGCCGACATGAGTACCTGTAACATTCCCGGTATATTGCCTGCATTCTGCCCCGTGTGAAAGCGGAACGAAGATAGCCGGGAATAAGCACGCAGAAGTTCAGTACGCGCTGATGTCACCCACTGACGCAGGTCCAGCCGTTTGAAATGTGTCGCCGGTTGATGATGTCACAGAATAGTCACTCCTTGCTGTTTACAGAAAACACAGTGGGAAATGTTCTTCAACTGGAACGACAGCAAAATCAAAGCGCTTCTAATAATTTGGGCAGAGGATGACATTTGTCACCACATCAAAGGAACAGTTAGTGACGCCGTCACATATGAAACAATTACCCCCGTTATTCATGTTTACAAAGGCGCAGCAGTGTCGCCAGTTGATGATGTCACCAAAAATACCGGCATTTTGAAAACGCTGTGTGAATAGGTCTTTTCCGGTAAAATTCCAACTGGAATGGCTGTGTAGAGTCTTTACCGTTAACGTCGTTCTGGTATTTTTTCTGCATTTTTCCGGCATTGCTGTGTGAAGGACCTCAACATGCCATGACAAACTCACTCCCTTTATGCTACTTTACTTTATTTCCTGGTCACTTAAAGCATTACGGCTTCTCCGGTGGTCTTGTGTTGACTAAACTGTTACATAATATAGATGCATGTCCACATGGAGTAAAACAAATAACGTTTTTAGCAGCATGCACATGTTTGCCTAATTTTACTTACTTTACCTTAATTTTACCTAAAAATGCAGTTCTAAGATATAAAGTCAGAATTCAGGATTTTTTTATTACAATTTTTTTTTAGACAGCATTACATTTTTTTTTTTGTGGCAATAGCGGGTTTCCATACAAAGACGGCCAGTGCGAAAATTCAAAATTCCATATAAATAAAATGTATTTTATATTCTTTCAATTGAAATCTCAACAAGACCAAAGTCATTTGCACCTTGTCAATTCAAGTTCTTTCAGTCTCAAGAGCCATTTCTTGAGACTGAAAGAACAACGCAAAGAATCCCTTAACTATTGCTGAAAATGTACATTTGCTACTACGTATTAAACATTAATCTATATTAATTTAAATAAAAAAGAATAATATACTGTATAAGTATCTCATAAATGTATATAAAACAATGCCATATCCATCATTATTTTTATACCAATAGAAATGTGCCTTTCAAAATTACTTATTGGGCCAATTTATTCTAATTGACACATCAGCTCTTTTTAATTACTATTGTGCTCCGGCCTTGTTGTTGCAATCAGTCCATAAGCTAAAAGCAAAGCCCTGAATGTCGTCTGCCGTTGGGAACGCTGGCCAGGCCTCCAGACAGCACTTCCCTACCTTGAAAAAAACTGGATGAAAAACCAATTAGACCTTTTCCACCAGTTCCTGCAAATAGAAGAGAAGAAACGAAGCTTTGCTAAAGGTCATCTGAAGATATGACTGACAGCGTTAAAGTCCTCTGCTCCTCATTTCCAGTGTTTGCCGTAGCTTTGCAAGGTGGTCTACCTCAGCCGACCCCTGCGGCCTGAACAGCTATTAATTGTGGAGAATAATCTGGTACAAATCTGTCTGACATGTGACCTGGTGCCCTGAGTTGTGCCAAATATGTGAGAGGATTAGGACCAGTGTGATGAAATGTGCAGGACAGAGCCGCTCGGCAAAGTGAGGTGATGAGACAGTGATTATAATATTGATAGCATTGTGTTCCTGTCGGACAAGCGTGGCTGTTTAATGCCGTCATGGTGGTCTTGTTTTCCCCCACTCCACAGCTCATAAATGTGAAGGTCTTTTTATATTGCCAGTGATATTACAGCTATTCACATGGGGGGCTAAGATCAAAACCAGGGCGTAGCCATCAACAAACCATCAAAACAGAAAAATACGGAGACAAATGGCAGGAAATTTACCAAATTACAAGAAACAAGATGTTGCACAATGGTGGATTAGGTTGAGAAGAATGCTCGATCTAGTGAGACTTTTCCAGAATATCAAACAAAAATCTACTTCTAGACTTGTAGAAGTTTCCCAACTCATGTTTTCACACCCTACAGTTATGAGATATTGGCAACATGCCCATTTGTGTAAACTATAAAACACCGTTCCTTAACAAAAGAGCTGTCAAACCTGGCGCCAGTAAAACGAGAGTAAGTGTGTCATGACGAACATTATCATCATTGCTATTATTAGCGGCATTTCTATTCGTAACAGCTAGAATAATAAAGGTTCACGGAGATGAAGCCACGAGCGCCGGAAAGAACGTTTGTGATTTGGACCATTAATAGAGCGATATCAAGTCTCACAAAACACACTGCCACACAATTATGTGATGTAAAACCAATGCGGCAGTATCGCCTACTCTATTGTGGGGCATATTTATATTATTTTACGCTACACAAAGACTTGCTTATCTACATGCAGCGTTATGCAACACTCTCTCTCTATCAGAGAGAAAGAAGGAGAGTACGAAAATGAAATAAAAAGAACAGAGTGAGAAGTGAGTCAGAAACGAGGGGGTGAAAAAGAAAACACTTGAGA
This sequence comes from Paedocypris carbunculus, assembly GCA_028128575.1. NCBI lineage: Eukaryota > Metazoa > Chordata > Actinopteri > Cypriniformes > Paedocypris > Paedocypris carbunculus. The sequence goes on from SOMO01000057.1 coordinate 1,234,590, forward strand.
GAGTGAAAAACTGAGAGAAAAAGAGAGTGAAGTCAGATAGAATAAGAGAAGACCGTGAGACAAAAGAAACAGATACAAGAGAAAGATAACAAGTGCAAACAAAAGTGCAAACAGAGAAACAGATTCATGGGAGAACACAACAGGGTGAAAAGTGACCGAGAAACAGATGAAAGTGTAGATGAGATAGGGAAAGTGAAAAGAAACAGATGGAAGAAAAAAAACATGTGAGAGTGAAAAGAACAAGAGTGGAAACAGATGAAAGAGTAAAAACATTCGATAGAAGAGAGAGGCTATAAAACTCAATCACACAAAGCAAGAAATACAAAAAACAGAAGATTCTGTGGAAGAAATATCAGTCTCTTCGACCCGTTTGGGACAGANAAAGATCTAAGATGGACTTCAGTCTCTGTAGCTGGAACTCGTAGCACTGATTTGCCATTTTCTTATCACACTTGGGATTTTGGGAAAAACGGATTCTAAACCAATAAATTCTACCCGAATTTTGATGGTGTTTGGAGGCCACAGCAGAAGGTTTGGACCGAAGTTCAGAATGTGCTGGAGCTTTGTTTAGATTTATTGTCTAACAATGACCACACTAGTAAAAACATGTTGCTCGGAACTGTGCAGAACAATGCAATGTGCTCAACAATCTGTATTTAATATTGGGTAAATATGTTTTCCTGAATTATTTTCACCTTGTTAATAGTTTTTTTTTTTTTNGTGTTTGGAGGCCACAGCAGAAGGTTTGGACCGAAGTTCAGAATGTGCTGGAGCTTTGTTTAGATTTATTGTCTAACAATGACCACACTAGTAAAAACATGTTGCTCGGAACTGTGCAGAACAATGCAATGTGCTCAACAATCTGTATTTAATATTGGGTAAATATGTTTTCCTGAATTATTTTCACCTTGTTAATAGTTTTTTTTTTTTTATAGTTATTTTTGACTTTCTAAAATCTAGAAAACACTAGGCAGAGGTGTTGAGATGTTTTCTAATCCTATATTGCAAAATCTTGTGAATTTTATATTTAGTTTAAGATGTAAAATATTAGCATGAAAGTCATCATTAGAAAAACATGTTCATAACTTTGCTATTTTTGTCTATGACCTGTGTTTGCAGTACACCACTTTGTTGTACTATCATTATTGCAATATTGTTG
>SOMO01000057.1:1247932-1268603 GCA_028128575.1 Paedocypris carbunculus
TTTTTTTTTAGCTTGAGTAGTCAGCTCTCTCTCTCTCTCTCTAAAATAGTTACATGAATATAAGACTGTACCTTTGGGTTTATAAGCCTCAACAAATTACTTCATTAGTTTTTACATTTTTACTTTTCTTTTTTAATATAAAATAGTAATACGGATGTATTACTCCAATCCAGTGGGTGGCAGCAGCAGTCGTGTTCAGGCTCAGCACAGGCTAAAACCGTAGAAGAAGAGGAATCTAGGCGTCCCCTTCTTTTCACCGAAACACACGACGTGAGCTTTGTCTTTTTCCTGCACCTTTTAGTTTTTTCTGTCTTAAAATAACGATCTAACTAGCTGCATGCGTGCTACTTTTATTTATTTAGATGATGTGCGTTTTGCTGTCTTCGCAGAAAGTTGTCGTATTCTTTGTAGGAGATGCTAGCGGTCCTGATGTTGCTTTTGTTACTAGGCGACCAGTCGACTCGCGAACTAACATGTCCTTACGTTAACGATTTCAATATTTCCATCTTGTTGGCGAGATTATATTCACAGTTTTAGTTGTCTAGCAACGTATCCGATTTGTTTGTGCAAAAGAAAAATTATTTTTGCGACACCCAGTGATTTCGGGTGTTTCAGCATGTGGCGCGGTGACATGAACCGCAGTTTTACGGTTGATACGTCACTCAAGGCAATCGTGTAAGCGCGAATTTAACTTTGTTGTTGCAGGGTAAAATCGAAACTACAGACCACTTGTATTGCCGTAATGTCTGCCGAACCCAACTATCGTCGGACAAAACCCGGTAAGTGGAATAATTTACGTCAGGCCTACGTTCTTTTCACATTATGCAAATTATTTTCAGTTCTTCCACGTTTTAATTAACGACTACTTCAAAATGTATTATACTTTTAAGTGACTTACAACTACAGTCAATTTGAAAATGTTAATCCAAGTACAAACGTAAATCCCAAAATTCAAGTACAAATGTAAAGTCTGTTTTTTTAACAGTCTCTCAGTCCTAAAATACTATGTACCATACCGTTTCTTGTATACATACATACATGCAGTCAGCCACGCCTGGCTCCTATTTTGAACACTCAGATAAACATGTACCAATTTACTTAAATATACAGATTTTTTAATTGTAGGAGAGACAAAGGGACATGCAGGAATACAAAAGGGACACAACAGAAATAAAACCATAGTAACCATAGTAATCAAAACAATGTCTTTGTTCAGCTGGTTGTCCACTGATGATGATTTGTAATTGCTAAACTGTAATATAAAACTAGTTAGAGTTTCAGTAAATAGTTTCAGAGGAATCTAGTGTTACAAATGTTACAATTTGTAATATGAACTCGGCATACGTTTGTGTTTAAAGCCATTACTTTTTCGCCAATTATCAGTGACCTTCCACTCAAGTTTGCATTTTCTACTCCCTCCATCTCTGTCAAACACCATCATGGAAGGTGTGAGGTCAACTCAGAGTGCTAGTACAAATGGAGCTTCTGGACCAGCATCTCAGATCCCCGGTCTGTCAGCAACTGCCAACACCAACCCAGAAGAAAGGACTAAGGGGAGGCGTGTAGGCATCCAGTCTACTGACTCAGATTATGTTAAACTTGCCAAACAAGGAGGACAGAGAGGTAAGTCAGTAATTATAAGAGTTATCAACTATATTTATTAGAAAAAGGGACACAGTTTGAAAAAAAACCCAGTAGTTTTCTAAATATCCCTTTGAATTTATCTTCAGGTTTGCTGTGGCATGATGACCCGGTGGATGCAAAACCTGTAAACTCTTACAAACCCTCCAACTGGTTCTCCGGCTCATCAGATGATCAAGACAGGTGAGGGCGTCAATATCAGATTTTCACAATTTTGATCTAAATTAAATTTTGAATGTCTTATCTTTTGTGTAGCCTAATGTTGGTTGTAGATTGGTTAGATAAGTATTACATTGCTCATAGGTTTGAGTCAATAGGTTGTTGGTTATTATTGGCAATATTCAAATGCCGTCAAGTCCCTTCAGTGAAATAAAAGTTGCCGAGCATGAACTAGAATTAAGTCCCTAGTGGAATCTTGCAAGGTTGCGAGGTTTTAGCTATTATCATCGGTGTAGCAGCAGTGACCAGATAAAACTCAAGTAGCGTCAGAGCCATGAAAACCAGCGTTGTGGCAACAGCAGCGGGTGTGAAGTCTGTATTTGCACAGTGGCATCAACTAGTGTGAACTTCGTATTGAAGCGAAGTAGTAAAATGCGAGTGCACTAAATCTGACATTGGTGTGGTGACATCATAAACTGATGTTAGAGTTGCGACCAGCATAAATGCTTTTCTGTAGCGCCGAGTTCTGTAGCACTGTCACAAGTAGGTGATGAAGGAGATGCTGGTGTTATAATCCAAATGTTATAAAGTTAATTACCCAAAACAAGTAATTACAAGTATACTACTGTTGATGGACCTGGAAGGAACATGAGGAGAACATGATCCCGAACTAACTAATGATAACTAACCTGAACACCGAAATACATGATCAATAAAACAAAGGATGATGATGACAAAGCAATGAATTCTGGGTAATGGAGTTTGTGAACACAAAGGAGAGCTCTGAAACCCTCACGACTATTAACAAATAACTTGCATTTATTATTGCGCCAGTCGACTGCTACAAACCATTGATTGTGGAGACGAAGCAAAAACTGGGAATGAACCATATTTTGTTCTTGCAGCAGGAGTAGTGCCACTAGCCCTGATGGGATCAGCAAAGGTCACTCTAAAGGGGGCAACCAGCCACTGGAGCCGCCATTTGGAACTGATAACTGCACCGCCTGGGAGAGGGATTCAGAAGTGAAGGTGATGTATATCCGTTGTGCTCGTATGAATTGTTCTTTTACTGTTTGTCATTTTGATATTTTTTTGACTATTTTAATCATGCTTTAATAGATCTGAAGTCTTCAGAGTGAATAATGTGCATGTAATTACTTCACATAGGGTTTTTTGTTCCATTTCTCGTTGTTTTTTGGTATTCTTTTGACCTTTTATTTAACTGTGTAAATAATTATCTGCCAATCAACATGTGACGTTTTATTACAGAAGGTGATTCATGCAGCATCTGATATGCAGAAACTCTCTATAAACCAAAAAGACATTGATGAGGCCAACAAGTTCAANTCTGTTCCATTTCTCATTGTTTTTTGGTATTCTTTTGACCTTTTATTTAACTGTGTAAATAATTATCTGCCAATCAACATGTGACGTTTTATTACAGAAGGTGATTCATGCAGCATCTGATATGCAGAAACTCTCTATAAACCAAAAAGACATTGATGAGGCCAACAAGTTCAAAAAGATGTAAGTATCCCAGCAGGACAGTTGTATACTCCTTTTAATGCACATAATTTGAAACTGTATGTTGTATGAATTATGCCTAGATCCCATGATAAGAAGGAAACAGCTCCAGTCAACATGTCCAAACTGTTGAGCTTTGGATACATCCAGGATGAAAATAAATCTCCCACCGATGATGATGTTTCAAGTGAGATTGACTCCGTAAAATATAACAAAATCATATTTGTTTTCAGTTTAGTGTGGAAAATGACTGTCTTGTTTTTGTTTTGTGTTAAATTACAGGCATTACCTCTGAGCAAACCAGCACCTTCGCACCGGAAGATGACCTGGAATAGATGGTTCTTCAAACTGTTCTTCACATTTTTTTGTTCTTATCGCATTCACTGGCTTTGTTACATATGCTTTATGCAAACACATTTTAACCGTTTTAACCATTGAAAGCATCTGCATTTACATCTTTATAGACACATGACTCTTTTGTGTTATACTCACACATTTAAGAAGCTTGTGGCCAGAATATAAACGAGTGAAGGAAAGCATAACAACCCCATCCAGACGGGGTGCATGCACCATACCATGAATGCTAGCTGCTTTGATGCCAAGGTAGAACAAATTGTCCTAAATTGTATTGCTTTTGCAATACACATGGTGCAGATACTTGTACGACCATGTGCCAAACGACAAAATAAATCCTTATTGTCCCATCTCCACACATTTCCAGCACACCAGCCTAGATGTCTCTAGATTCCTTGACATTCATTGGCTGATTCTTCAAGTTTTAAGAATGAAGCTTGTTAGGAGTTCATGAGGACAGGATTGGTGAAGCCAAATAAAAATAATACTATTAGAACAAGTTTGCCTGGTTAAAGATTTTAGATCAAACTCGAATTAGTTTGACTTCTTTAACTGGTTAAGATTAGTTACTTAACCTTAATCTGGTGTGGTTCAAAACAACTGAATCACTTTTTGAGCATCACAATGATTTCTTGCATCTGCCAGGCAAGTGTATTTAAGCCGTTTGGAGCCAGAATGTCTCTGTAGTAGCAGAATGGGACACCCTTGACATATATATGATGTAGTGATGCAGGTAAACACCTCACCTTGTCAATGAAGATGGCAAACCACGTGAAGGTCATGTGTGTGTTGATTACGTGCCGTGTAGTGACTTGAGAGGTGTTGAGGGAGTTGCCATTGTGAATGTCTGTTTTTGTGTTTGGATGTAAAATAGTGAATAATCTCATGAGCTGATTTAATGTTGTGCTATAGTTTTTTTTTTTTTTTTACTATCTTGGTTTTGCTTAAATGTTGTTTAAACTTGCTGTATCTGTTAAGGTCTATAAAAAGAAATAAACGTGCATGTGCATGGGGTCCACTTGTGATTATTTTACATGTTAACATCTGCACTGCACATATTTGAGAATAATAATAATAATAATACTGAAAGTGTTTAAAACACTTGTACTGAAACCTTTTTTGATTTGTACTGAAACCTTAATTGATTTAAAAAAAACTAGGGGTCCAAATGAGCTAGAAAAAAAAAGTCTACAAGACTCAAAAAGAAAAAAAAAATCTCAAAGCAGCTGTACAGAACAATGTATGAATTAACAACAAATGACAATTGACTGGTGAAATGATGCAAAAATGAGACCGTGATTAGGATAACAAAACTTTGTGAGGGATAAAGAGAAATACAAAAGGTAGAGCATGGATCATTATTCCGAGTTTCCATTGGCATTATATCATCGCTAAGTAAATAAGGACTAGTACATAGCTGAAAACAGAAATTATCAGAAGTAGTAGAGGCTGTTAAAGCAAGTAACCTGAATAAAGAAAACGGAATAAACGGGGCTAACGGGTTTTCTTTTACATAGGTGAACTGAATTGTAAAACTAACGTTATAACGCATAACATCGAAGGTGTTTTCACATCAGAAAGAAAGCTGGAGACTGGATACTGACCGACAAATTGTATGTGAATAATACTTTATCACATTTTCAATTACAATTTCTTGTGGACAATAACTCCGTTTGTGTAACACAACGACCGTTACTTCAGTGTGATTTTCACAATTATTTTGCACATCTACATGCAAATTGCCGTGTTTGTGGGCGGTGAAATGAGTGGTCACGTGGGGGAAGCTCAAACCCAGTGGGAGATTTCCTTTATCCACACGATGGCAATGTCGCGTGTTTCATGAAAAATAAACCATGTTCATTCGTCCAACAAATAATTACAGAAAACAAAATCACAGAAGGGATGTTTTTGTGCATGCTCATCTTCTACGGTAAACTTCCAGGAAAAAAAAACGAGACAATTTCATTAAAATGCGAACACGGTTTTAAACAAACACATACAAGGGATTAATACGTCTATTATAAAATCTCTGCAAGAACATATAGTTGTTGACGCTTCATTGATGATGACGCAGAATCACGTTCATTCATGTCAACTCTTCCACATCATGGCAACACATTTAAATGCCCGGAAACAGCATCTCTCCCCCCCCCCTCCCCTCCTCTCTCTCTCTCTGAAACGTCGTATACGTCACTCGCTCTGACCCTCTTGCCCATGGAAGCGCGCGAGACCCAGTCGGAGCCGCCCGTTCAGCGCATAGACCCACCTTCGAAAAGGATGTCACTCGCAGAATCTGCTCTAAATGGATTTATCGGTTGCCGCGACTAATCAGCGTTTCGGCAGCGTTGCGGTAAGTGGCTGAATTTTCACGCAAACAAATGAAGCGTTGCTAACATCTGGCTCAAGCTGGCGGCGGGAATTCGGCGACGTATCGCACTCCGGTTACCACGTATCAGTAAATCTCGCGTCTCAGCGATTTCAAGAACTGTGCATTAAAAGCCACGCCGGTCTGTGCGCAACCGACGCCTGTTTGTCGTTGCTGTGGGGATTAAATGTGCATTTGCACTGCTATCCTTTTTCAATGCGTACAACTTGCCGGTGTGGTGTCTCCTCCATGAACGACATACCTCCACCTCCCATCACCTCATCTGTCAAGCATGGCGCATTGGTTCCATCTGGTCATTATAAATTAATCAGACATGACACAACATGGTGTTGGACTGGTCTTGTGTCATGACCTCTTATTTACATCCCTACTGTATGTATTTAACAGTCACCATCATGACAATCGCACCTCACACTTCTATCCCAAACAACTTCTAATCACAGTCCAGTTACACACAGAAACAGCGATTTATCCGTGTAATGTGCAGTGGAATGCCACACTCTGCTCCACAGGAAAGCGATGCTGACTGGAGGTCGCTGTCACCATTTGGACTTTTTTCTGTATGCATAATTGAGCATGTTTCTGATTCTGTCCTTGCTCTAAGCTCTGCTGATCTGGAAGGAGAATTTGAACGGAGCTAGTTTCCGCGTGGACTGGATCCGGCAGTGTGGTTGCCGTTTCAGCTGCCTCATCATATTGACCAGGAGTTGAGACTGGATGCAGGTTTGCTGCTGTGCACCACGCAGGAGCTGCTGTGCGGTGGTTTGCTTGGAACGGTCCACAATCTCAGCGAAGATCATGGGGACAATGCATTGTGATGCGGCGTGACGTGTCCCCCGGCTGTGTGCTTTGAAAAGCCGATAGAGTGGTGTGCTGCGTGGTTTAAAGTGTTAGATCACTCTGAGAAAAGTGAGAGAATGGACTCTCTCTCTTTCCGCTTCACACTGTCAGCTGACTGCCATAAAGAATCTTTATTACGGTTTGTCACTGTGGGTTTGTCACATAGGAGGGAGTGTGTCATTCCACAGCGGTTCTTTGACTGACAGCGGCTCTGTAAATCCTGGGTGAAGGTGTGTGGGGGCTTTAAGAACTTCCAAAGTGGATTTTGGATTTTATTCTTGTAAATGCCTGCAAACTGCGCTACTGCTGAGTCTTTATGAGCGGTGTGAGCTTAAAATCAGCGGATTATATGGATCTTTGTGCTAAATGTTTCCAGAATCTTAAAGCAGTCATGATTGTGTGTTTGACCTCCTCGAGATGTTGAGTTGGCTAAATTGGTGCATCTAAGCTGGAGATTGTATTATTTCAGTCTGAAAAAGCGATGACTTAAAAAAATTTTTTTTTTTTTAATTTCTGCTGTTTCCCATTGGAAGCAAATATAGCAGAATATCTCCTACTAAGTACCCTCATAAGGTGCAATACAATTGGTTAAATATTTAGTTTATCAGTGTGTTGGATTTATAATAAAGAAAGAATTGAGTAATGATTTCAGGTGTGGAGAATTCTGAAAAAGAGAACAAACGCATACTGAATGACTTTTGAGTGGGAATGAAAATTGCATGGAAAGGAAAGGCCAGATTCAACAAAACAATCAAGACTGGACACGCTGACTGGGAATATTTTGAAGAACATCACTTAACGGTCAAGTTCCAATCAAAATCTATCGGAAAATCTTATTTGATGTGTTGAACAATTCATCAATCCGTTTCCTAAGACCACTGTATTCATTTCTGTGTGATGGAGATTACAGCATCTCTGGCCCTGACAAACACATATTCACATTCTCTCACATTTCCAGACAACAAAGCGTTTTATAATCATCCAAAACCTTTTTTTTTTTTTAACTTATGAAAAAACCAGAGCACACAGTAGAAACCCACACAAACACAGGAAAACGGTGAGCTCCACACAGAAAGGACTCGACCGAGCTAGACACTAACACAAAAGCTCCACCTGATAAGCTGTGGGACTTTAGTGTCTGCCGAGACCACCACAGCCCCTCAGGGACCTTGCAGATTCAGTACTGGAGCTGGGTGGGCAGCCGTAAGAGAGAACAAACAGCATTTACGGGGGCAGTTGTAACGGTTTGGCTAGCGAGAGATTCGGGGTAACATATGCACATTGAAATCTGAAAATTTCCACATTGGTAAAAGTTTAAACGTTGAACAAATGTAACGCCAAAGGTACTGACAATTTTACTAGACTAATATAAAAACTGTAAAGCACAACACACATTCTTTTGTCTCATTAAATCAGCTTGAAAAGTCTCAAGTTAGATTTTTGACACATTTTCCGCTTTGAAAATTGAAGGGATTTATAAAATCGTAATCATATTTAATAGCTCGTGTAAAAGACATAGTATATAAGCACAATTAAGCAAAATAAAAACATTCCCTGTTGTAAATTCATAAAGTTTTTTTTAACATTACAGATTCAAATTCTTAGTCATACACACCACCAGACATGTCATGATATGCAGTGAGATGCTTTGAAACACTAGCACACAGTCTTCAGCAGAGCAGCACTGATGAGCAGGAAGGGGCTTCTATCTTAAAGACCTCAAAGCTCCAGCTAAAGAAGCACACGCACCCAGCAGACTATTTTTGTTGTTGGTTGGAGGAGGGTTTTGGGAAGGGAACAGGTTGTCTTGTCATGCTGTTGCATGCTGGGAATCTGGAACAGGCATTGGAACGCATCCCTTGCCGCGATGTTGCCAAGAATCTTGCAGGTTTTCTGTACCATGTATAACGAATCTTTAGTGACCTTTTATTTACATTTTATGTTTATGTTTCTACTTTTATGTTTATCTTATTTTTATATACAAACAAAAACAATCACAAAAGTGTTAGACGTCAACAAACTTTACACAACAGACTAGAATATTTTTCGAATCAAATATAGATTATATTTTCTAAAATTCCCCCTGTGTGGGATTAATACAGTAGTTCATCTTATCCTGTTGTATTTAATGCTCCAATTGTTATTCATATCAGACAATCATGAGGATTCATGTGACTGCAGGGGAGTCATTTCTGTTCATGTGGATTTTTTTAGGGGGGATGCCGACTCCCAGGCAAAGCCCTGTGCAGGAAGAGGAGGTTCTGAGAGCTGAAGCCAGATCCAACAACAACAACATGGCAGCTGACGTCACCACCACCAACCTGCTGGCCTCAGTGAAAGAGCAGGTATGTCCCACAAACTCCATCTGCCAGTGTCTGACTCTAATCCCACCAGAGAAGCGCAGCGCAAACACCATGCTGAGGTATTACATCAGCTGTGACCATTAGTTAAAAGTCATATTTGCATTATTTATTGTTGGGTGAAGAAAAATCTTGAAATCTAGTCTAGAACTTGTGTGCCAATCAGAACTGGTCTGAGAATGGATTTATTTTATTTTTTTTTTAAATATATTTTCCCTCTCTCTCTNCAGACGGCTCTAGATGATGTAACAACACATTTCAGCAATAACTAGAAATGCAAATGAAGTCAATTGTCACATTATGTTTTGCTTAATTAAATAGCACATATTAATTGTTTTCTTAATAGCATAGAATAAAACATTTCATAAAAATAAGTATTAGAATAAGTTCAGTCAAACACACATTCAAACAAAAGATTTAGCAGGATTTGCAACTTCTTTTGAATAAAACATGATATGTGTTAATTATTGATTCACTCACTTTTAATGTGCTGTTTTGTAAAGACAACGACAAATTATTTTAAACGTTATTCATCAAATTGTACTTTTATTCTGCAATTGATATCACAACAAGCTTGTCTCACAGAGCTGTAGATAACAAAGTATAAAAGATTTTTTGTGGCAGTGACTTTTCTGTTTAAACTGTACAAATGAAGCTCATTGTCAATGTGATGGTCTTGTGCACTTTTAATAGTCACATGACCGTCACCACACTCTCTGGGTGGCTGACTGTTTTCACAAGTAATTCCTCATTTAATGACACACACTGATATAATACATACAGTACATCACAGAAAACACTGAACGGCAGCAGAAAAATACAATCTTTAACGTTTATACACAAGTCTCATTGTTTGAATCATCTGTAAACAAAGGGTTAAACTGTGAATGAGCTATATACAGATAAATAAAAATATTTGTTTTAAAAGCATTTAAAATTTCCCTTCTTATAGACTACGTAAGTCATTTAAATTTCAGATGAGGATGAAATTTAAAAAGGTCTGTGTAAATGCGCTAAACGTCAAGCCTTAATCGTGGATTTGTAAACAGAAAAATTAAAGTTTATTCACAGTGATGTCACAAGTTAATTTATGATTTAATCATGGAGCATTACTGATAGATATTTTAAATTAATTTAAATGACCATTGAATCCAGCAGATTAGGTGTTCATTACTGTTTTATACTGGAATATAGAAATGTAATATTGTGGTCTAGTTTTGGCTTTTTTGTGTATTTTTCGTCATCAGATTCAGGACATAGGCACGCATTGTCAGAGTGAACAATAGGCTGAATAGCTGAGGCCTGGTACAGCTGGTAGCCCACAGCATGACACAAGGCAGATAGCCATGGCCTGACTTATCTCGCTTGGAGAACCGCACTCAATAATCTCTCTTTTTCATTGGCTGCGTTCACAGGGACCCGTACCGTGATTTTAACTGGCTTGACATGGAACTCGCAATTCTACTAATACAAAAACATCTTTCAGAGCCGGCACAATTCTTCTGAATTATTTTGCTACGCTGTGTTGTACAATCATGGTTATAGCTAGTAACAACATATTTTTGTCCTACAAAGACTTTAACTGATAATGCAGCAGTATGAGGCTTTATAGTTCTTTCTCGGAAAATGAGAGCTGTTCTGAAAAACGTCGCGTTCAGGCCGATCCGTAATGTAAGTCGGCTCTATTGAAAATATATCATGAATTGCATTGACGGCAGTAGATGTTCCTTCATAAAACGAACTATTTAAATAGCATTAAGTAATACATTTTTTAATAATATATGTAATTCAATATAGCGTTTGTTAAATGCACGAATTGTCTGGCATTACGGTTTTCTTACAACAAATATACGATCAGCAATATATGACAATACTGCGTGAGAACCAGTTAGTTAAAAAAGTGTTGTATGCAGAAAACAAAACCAATGTGGTAAGAGTAAAAGAAAACACAGTGCCTTTATATAATGTTTGAGTAAAAAGTCTTTTTTTATAACAAAGAATAATATCAGACCCTTAACAAAACCCTAAGTGTCCTATTTTTTCCCCCGGTCTTTGTGAAGAGAGTGTGTCTCCTTTAAGGGCAGCTGCATCAACGCAGACCAACAGTGCAGCTCTTACACAAACAAACACACACACACACACACACACACAGTGCAGGAGGAGAGAACAGGCTACAGATTCAGTCACAACACTGCACTGAGCCGTGGAAGCGGAAAAGCAATGGGACGTATAATGATGCAGCATCACACTAAATTGATGTTGTATCTGGAAGCAGGTATTTGTGGAGAAGTAGCTTTGGCTTCCAAGTTCTCTTTTTTCAAATGAGTTTGAATAAATTTTGTTATTTTGATTATTTAAAGGAACTCCAGTTTGAAAGGCTTACGAGAGAACTTGAAGAAGAGCGACAAATTGTGGCCAATCAGCTGGAGCGATGCAGGTTGGAGGCGGAGTCTCCAGGTGCAACCAGTGACAGGTAGGAAACGACTCAGAAAAGTGAGACACCACATGTTGTATTTGAATATTTGAATCACATTCTAGTACAAAAAACACTGTCTGTTTTCTTAAAATGACACATTATATTAATTTTTTTTTTTTTTAATTTTGATTATATTTGCGTATTTTGTATTAAATTGTTACATTTTGAAGAATGTATTACACACACACGCACACACACTTTCATCTCATTAGTCTTCATTTAAATATGGTATATAAATATAATTCTATATTTAAAAAAAAAAAAAATGATATATTTTTTACTTTTACTTTTACTTTTAGAACATTCACAGTGGCAAAATAAGTGGATGCTGTTCTCCTTTGTTATAGTGAGATCTTTTTGTGTTGTGTTCCCATGTCAGCTGCCCCGGTATTCTTTTCTGTAGTTGGATGTGCCCGTTCTGTTTGTTCAGATGGGTTTTGTGGCAGCACACATGTCAGTTTCCCGCTTTAGGTTGAAGTTTTGTGTGTCCTGTCTTGCGACCCTGCCTCATGTGACTGTTAACCTTTCCTGTTGGTGACATTCCTGCTGTCGCAATCCCCGGTCAGCTGTCACTGCAGCTTGACGGCCGTGCCCTTTTGACCCCTCATTTGGAGACAGTGATGCTCTTCAGGAGCCATTAGTAGATGCTTGTTATAAGGAGATATTCTGTAAAGCAATGTTGTACATCCAGTGCTCATTGTAGGTGAATAAAGAGGAAGATTTATGTGACAGTCACTGGGCTGTAACATTATGATTGATGCAAACTTTTAATGACTTTTTAATCCCAGTCACTTGGAGCAGCTCTTTTTGCTCGTCATCGAACTGCTGGGAGATAAGATGGCTCTTGTTATAAAACAATTCATCACACCTTTACAAAGATAAGAAGAGCGTTGTGGGCAATTAATCAAATTCCTAATTGCTATCATAATTACAGATGCGTCATTTGCTTAATCATTCAACGGTGGCAAGCATATTCGGTATATACATTTATACGTTTCAAGCTTGTGAACAAACACAGGACAAACACAGAAAAATTATTTTCTACATTTTTCATTCCTATTGTGTTACACTTTGTGTTGATGATTCAGAGTTGATCGTAAAAGATCAGCTCAACTGTGTTTGCTAACTTTTCCACAAATGATATACTGCTTGAGTCAGGTCTTCAGGAACCACTACTCACAGATGTAAAAAAGACCTGGGTTTCAGCTGCAGCAGTACTTGTGTCAAGCCGCTCTTGAACAACAAACAGAAGTGGTTTGTCTGGGCTAAATACAAAAAGTACTAAACTGATGTCGAGTAAAATGATACAGCTGATGACATTCTTAAACTTACTGGATGGAAATCTAATTTTATGACCAGCTACTTGTTATACAAAACTTATGAATTAATTACACTTTTTGATTACGCAGAGACTGATCTATTTATTTAATTTAATTTGTATTATAACAAATTTACTAATGCACAAAGCACAAATTCAGTGTCTCTGGAACTTTTACTACATGTTAGAATATAAACTTTCAAATACTACTGTACTCTTTTCTAACTGAAAGATAGGCACATAAAAACCATGAGCATTGTGAACTTCTTTACCACAGAGATGTTGACTGAATAACAGAAATCACTTTTGTTTCCAAAAATAAGGAAAAACAGGGTTTTGGGCTTAAAACAAACTAAAGACTTTCTCTTCTTTACTGGTTTTCCATGTATACTCCGTTGCAGCTCTTTTCTTTTACTGCCGGAGACACAAACAGTAAAGTGAGGCAGGATTGAGACTTTACTCACTTCAAAACAGACTTTGCGTCTGACAGGCGTTCAGGCTTCCGCAGCAGACGTTTAAGCTTCCCACATTTTTGGCTCACTTTGCTCCCTTTTCTACCTGGCTGATTGCTTGAAGCCAGCAGCACCTGTGCTGCCTCGTTACTATTCCCAGCACTCACACCTGTGGCTGTGCTGTCTGTGGTCCTGCAGCATCCGCTATCACTGTCCCCGGTCCTGTAATGGCCAGGTGTCTCACAGCATGCACAGCACTCAGTACATAGTTTACATTAACATAGTTGCCTCCGCTTACGTTTTTAAATTCCTGTAGCAATGCGGCATGGCATGGCGTCGATCAGTCAGTGGCACGGCTCAGGTGTTATGAAAGGTTACTTAGGTACCCTGATAGTTTGCCCCATGTCTCTTCACAATATCTCTTAGATTTTCTAAAAGGTTCCGGTCAGGTTGTTGTATGTTGTGGTTTAACACAAGAATTTAAACAGCAGAAACCCATATATTGCAGACATCTTTGTCTTGAAGCTGCAGTTCACTCTACTTTTTTTAAATATGGTTTGTCTCACAATCCTCTCCATGGTTTGGTTTTTCTCATTGCTTTTACACAATTTTTTCCACTACATCTTTTACCTCTTTTTGCTTTTTTGTTTTAATGGCGTTTGTGTCTTACCCTTGTTGTGAAACGTCAGCAGTCTTCTTACGGAACTTTTTTTTTTACCGGCCATTTAATGCCTTTGCAGATGTTTTGGGTTATTTACTTATCTATAATACATTTTTCCAAAGCCACACTTATTGGTAGATGGCTCTGTTACCTGAACACATGTTCTTGAGCTGTGCGAGGAAACCGAAGGTGCAAACATAGAAAGTGAATAACTGGGCAAATTTGAATTTCGAATCGAGTCCTCCTTTCTGTGAGGCAACTACGCTACCCACTGCGCCAACAAGGCACCATGTAGGACCAATATTCAAATACTCATAGATAGATTGGGACATTCCTGTTTTACATGCATTCATTTTATTTCAAATTACAAAAAATATAAACAACAATTTCTCTTTATTTATAATGTATGTAAATACATCTATTGTGTATTCATGTAATTGTGTTAGATTTATGCAATTTATACAAAATACATATGTTTTTTTTGTTAAAAATTAATTTTAAAATATAGCATATATAAATGTATGTACGATAGACAAATAATGTTGCCCCACGGGCAATAGTGCCAGCCGACTGTGGATCGTCACCCTTTATGGCTTCCGTGTTGCCTTAAGTTTCTTAAAAAGAAAAGTGGTAGAATGGGCTTACATTGTCTATAAAATCTGTTTTGAAAGGACCTGTTTTGCCAAAACTATGGCATCAACTCTTGTCAGAGCCTGTGGAGAGACTAGAGTGGTCTAGGATGATCTAGATCTAGGAGCCACAGGCCAGGCCACAGACATTCAAGCTCTCTGCATCTGAGGGGCAGCTGTGCATCCACCTGATCCCATGTTTTCTTTGTCTGGGCATATGACCGGACCTGAACTATCTTCATTCTAAGGATTAATTCCTTGCTGCCGTAGCCACTTTTGGTTTCGAAGTGGCCCTGTTTTGTTGTGTGATCTTGATTAATTGAACATTTGAACACAATTGCGATTAATAAACAATTATTTGATACATTTTTATTTTGCTCTTTATGTAAAAATACAAAAATAAACTTGTAAAAGTATAAAATGAGCAGTTCTCTTCTGAATAAAACAGGTGACAATGTTTCGATTTAAACTAAAAACCCACTTTGTTTTTTCCTGCAGTGTCTACATTTAACTTCATGTTGTTCTATTTCATCCTTCCTGAAGCCAAAATGTGTTCAAATGACAGCGTTGTTTTTTTGTATAAGCTGCTGTTGTTGCTCAGTGTCTAAGCTCTCCATGCTCGACATGCTGGTGGAATAACATACTTGTGACGGGGTGGGGAAACTTCACATAAACACACACGTGGTAGTGTTTATTCAAAGAAAATTATTGAAATAATTGACCTGTAAAAAATTGATCGATTATAAGTTCTGAATGTCAATTTTGATTACTTTTTGATTAATTGCCTAGCCCTATCTGGACAACTACAGAACTTTGTTAATCTCCTGACCAAACTGAAAAGAGCATCCATTTTGTACAACACCCTCAGGTGGAATCTTCTTCCTCATCTTGTTTCATCTTTCCTCTAATGTCTTTTTATTTTTATTTTCAGCTCTTCTGAGAAATCCCTTCTGTGGAGATCTGCAGGTATTTCTCTTTTGCTTCCTTTTCTGCCTTCTCCTTCTCTGTGCGTTTACACTGATGAGGAAAAGCACTGCACTCAGAATAACTTGGATTTATTGCTGCTAACACGTATATGGCGACACTTATTCATCCAGGGAGTTGGACCTACCACCCAGGCGTTGCAGGTTCTAATCCCCGGTCCAGTGCGTTTCACAACCGCGTCACTGCTCCTGTTTTGTGTGTGTTTACTGCACTGTTGTGTGTGTACATTACTTCACTGAATGAGATAAATGCAGGACACAGTTTTGATATGGTCCCAGGTGGCCATTGACACACTCACTCACTAAGCTTTTGCCAGCATTTCTGAAAGATTTGTGCTATAACTGGTGGAAATAACATGACCTAATGTCTTGTTTTTGTCGTTAAGCAAATTAATGTGATTTCTGTTGAATCAAGCCAACCAGGGGTAGACAATAAGCACCAAAAACTCATTGCATAGTAAGACTGTAGGGATCACAAAACGCGTTAGCGGAAGTTAGCGAGTGAAACAATTTAACAGAAATTCTGGTAAATAATGAGAAATTTGATTTTTTTTTTTATTTTTACTGGCCCCACCAGTATTAGACCACCAGTATCAGTTTTAAAAGTATGTCCGGGCCACCGGGCCATTTATATTGTCGACCCCAGCCAACTGTTCACTTCTTTGTAGATGCATTATTTACATCACATACTTTCCTCATTTATGAAAGGATGTTCACAATGTCTTAACCATTTGCCCCCAGAGTCTGCGGGTGCAGCAGTGTCTAAGCCATCCGATTGCTCTTCACCCACTTTTGGAGCCAGAGGCCAAGGATCCCTTTACTCCCCTGAACTGGAACAGATCTCGCTCCGTGAAAGTGAGGCTCTGTTTATTAACACTCCTAATCATTCACTTATTTTACTGCACTTTACTTTACTTAATAGTCATTTAGCAGACACTTTTATCCAAAGAAACTTTCATTACATTACAATTTTTACATTTCAACAATTTTGGTCTTTCCCTGAAATTGAACGACGTTTCAAAAACCAGCGCTCTACAGACTGAGCTACTGGGAAAGACCAGTGCTTTTCAGGAATGGTTTCCCATGTTTTGTCTCCCCCAATTCAGAGACAGACTTGGGTCATTGACTTTTAGATGTATGGCTGGTATTGGTGCAAAGAATTGTGATAACATTGGGGAAATGTTGCAGATCTTATATTTTCTCAATTCAGTAACTGAAGGGAAATAACGAGAGACGAAGTAAATAAAACATGTCATGAAGATACAAAATCATGAAAAAACTTTGTGAAAATGAAAACTGATCTTGGCACTGTCTACCGAGTCTGTAAATGAATATACATAATGTATATATAATATTAGGGTAGAAAACACTTTAATAATTTATATTTTTTAAAACACAGTGAAAAATGCACATTAAAAATGTAAACTTGTTTTTAAAATGTTAAAGCATTTAAAAGCACATTTAAAAGCATTAAGCTAACAAACCAGAAATTATGGTAGTTAGAAAGTTTTCATTGTGCTGTAGGTTTTCCGGATGTGCAACACAGAATTAGACCAAATGATCGGAGGAATGACTTTTGTGTTTGTTCAATATGAAACATTTATTCACACTGGTCAAATTTAAATAAATCATGTTCATGTTGCTAATCACGTTGCTCTGATATTTTTGCCCTGTTTGTGCTTGTGATGTAATTCTTGTTGAAGCCGTGTGAACACATGGACAATGTGTTATGTTTTTACTTAAAATAGTTGCATTAGCAAAGGTGTCAGCCAAGCTGGAAGTGCAATCTTGCTGTTTTAGGGCATTTAAAATGGACAATCCAGAGATGCCGGCTAAAATCAACACTAACCAAAGATTCCAATATCACAATATACTAAATGATTACAGAACACAGAATTAAATACAGAATTACAGTTTTTGGTTTCTTTTGATTATGGAGCTTTGTTGGTTAATTACTATATTAAGTTAAAATGGACACAAGACACAGCTTTGCCTAGAATTAATGATATATTTGGAAACAATTTCAAAGTCACATTAAAGTTTTTTGCATACATTTGCATTAAATCTGCTTTTTTCGTTTTGCTTTTAGGTTATAATATAGTGCAGGGGTGGCCAAGCAGTCAGAAACTAAGAGACACTTTTTTCTGTGTTACTGCAAAGAGCGACATCATACACATGGGCACAACTAAACATCATCCCATTCCTTAATCTTGTATGGACACACACGCACGTACACACAGTCCTCTGCTCAGCCAGATTTAATGAAAATAACCATACCAACATGACAATATTAGTTATTTTTCAACAGAACATTATGTGCATGTTGGACTCATGTCACATGAAAGCTCCTGAAGAGCCGCATGAAACTAGTTAAAGAGCCGCATGAGGCTCAAGAGCCACGGGTTGGCCACCCCTGATATAGTGGATATAAGATATAGTGAATGGTACAATTATTTACATTTAATTAAATCTTTGTCTTGACAAATAAACACTCAAAGCTCTTTTCTTTTACTCTCTTTTACGTTTTGCTCAGGGCCCACTGCTAACTCTCGCAGCTCGACTCAAATGAATTCATATTCAGACAGCGGCTACCAGGAGGTCAGTGGCTATTACAGCAGCACAGTGACACCCAGAAGGTCAGAGGGGCGGTCCCAGTCTACTAGCTCCGCCCCTAGTGGCAGCCCCACACTAGCCATGAGTTCTAGGGCTGAAGGACAGGCCTCATCTCAGGTATTTGTATATTTCTGTTTGGCTCAGTTAAAAAGTTGAACATTAAGTCATGAATTTTATTGCTTGTGTCCTTCAGATAGGTGGGACGGGACGTGTCATGAGGCGTGTCAGCTCCGTTCCATCCCGTGCCCCATCGCCTCTTTATACAGCATCACCGCCCACTTCACGCCAGCCACTTCGTACTTCAATGGGAAGTCCCTATGGCTCCCCCATTATCTCGGAGCCCCGCCCTCTAGCCAGCATCTTTCCAGGCACTACGTTGCCTCCTGCGTCTAGCCATGCTCCTGATCCCGTTCTTTCTTATCTGGGGAGGCCCGGGAATGGTGCAGAGTCAGAGACAAGTTCCTCACCTACTCCCCTGCGATCCGGCATGACTGCCCAACCTCAGCAGTATGGAACCCTGGGAAAGCATGATTCACGGGCTTTCGACCCCACTCACTCCTCTTTCGGCTCCCGAGCCTATGACATCTTTGAGCGAATGGTTCTTTCAAGACCAGACAGCCTTACAGGTAAGTAGATACTATTTACAGTCCTGTGAATATATAAATTAAAATACTTTCTGTGGAACAATCTGGTGTAATATTATAATAATGCACAAAATGATTCAGCTTTTCCATCCTGAAAAGGCCGGAGCCGTTTAAGGGATTTTTTTCACGTCGAGGATTAGTAAGGCTGTCACTTATCTCTTGGTTGGGATTTTATAATCGTTCTAGGCTTATGAAGGTATTTCTTTCGTAAAAATACTCGTATAAATATGATGACGAGTTCATTTTATGTTTACTAAGGAATGCAATAATTAAATATGTAATTTTTGCTTTCGAAAGCATTTATTTGAAGCCATTGTGATAGCGATTGATTGCTTGTGCACATTTAACATGCAGTTGAACTCTGCAGGGACATTTGGTTTACATAAAAAAGAAAAGTGTCAGTTTAAGTGCTCAATGACAATTTATAAAAACATGCGGTTATCAGATAATGCGTGATTGTAGTGAGGCAATGCTTTAATATACTTCCTTAATGTTGTGTTGTTAGGAAATCTTATTACTGGCTCAATTTTATTCGTAATAAAAATGCAGATGAAACTGGAACTATATGGATATTGAGTTCTGCGGGTGTGTGTGTGTGTGTGTGTGTGTGTGTGTGTGTGTGTGTGTGTGTGTGTGAGAGAGAGAGAGTGAGTGTTTGTGCGCGTAGGTTTGTTTGCTTCTGTGTGTGTGTGCGTGCATGTCCTTGTGTTTGTGTGCGCTAGTGTTTTGTAGGATTACTCTGTTAATCTCACATTCTGGCTCTGCAGAATAGTTTCTCAAATGCACTCCACTGCCCTATTTCTCCTGATCTGAACCCTTTGTAAAAGATGCTTTTAAATCCAGGCTCCTCTGCAAGAACTCTCTCCGAACTCAGAGATTTACGGAAGGATTACACCCAATGAATGTCAACATGTCAACCCTAACCCGTTTCTTGTTCTCGTTGAAGAATATATTTTCTATATAGAGTATATATACATATATATATACATACAGTATACTGTATAAATACATTGTATATACTGTAAATACGTATATAACATACGCCACAGGGATTGCAAGCCTGTGACTTCTGTGCCTGCCCTGGAAAAATGGAAAGTGTTGGAAAAGCATGATGCAACGTACTATACATGTCATTATTAACTTGAATGTTCAAAACACATTGAATTCACAATATGAATGATGAACACACAACCTAATATCCAGTCTGAATGCATTCTGTTGACAGATTTTGAACAGTATTTCTGCAATTCCAGCAACAATCTGTAGCATCGTAATCTTCTTCGAAAGCTAAGCGCATTGCCGATAGACATAAATTCACAATGGATGCATAATTGATGGTCTTAATACCATCTTAACATGTACAAATACAGTATATAGAGTAGGATTTTGTTGCTTTCGACAGCTGAAAATAATTATCTGCCGATACCAGTATCACGGTAAAACATTAAAAATGTGCTGAATTAACCGGTAGCTTTTTGAACCTGCATAATTTTTCGGTAAAGTTCAGGTACATTAGAGAGATTAATCTTTCTGCTTCACCATGTTGTATTGATGCTCCAGGTGGTTTATTAGCATCCTGAGGCTCTTGTCTTCAACAACAAAGTTCAGTCTTCAACATTTTCGTAACTCTT
>SOMO01000057.1:1284783-1300034 GCA_028128575.1 Paedocypris carbunculus
GTGTGTGTGTGTGTGTGTGTGTGTGTTCCTGCAATAATTACTTTTCATACTTTGCAATTAGCAATATTATTGTGTAATGGATAAACATAAAGCGGAAGGAAAATTGCACTGCTTGTGGCTGGAAAGAGCAGACAATCTGCCTGTGGTTGTTTCTTAGTTACAGCTTTTGTTTACACTTAGTCAAACACACAGCTATTTCAAAAAGTATCCAATTTTAATTGAAAACTCCAAGAAATTTGAAAAACAATGGACAACAATTTGGAGAGTTGTGGTCCAGTGGTAGGGGTCTGGGAGAGGTTGCTGATTCAATTCCGCCTACGGCTGGTTCTCCAACGAAGTTGCCCAAGAACAAAACACTGACCACTGCCACCATCTCACTTTCCTTTCTTTATCCATATTGATTTATTTCCTGTAAGTATTTTTCCCTTTTTAAAACACTATGTAAAATAAAGCAAAATAAGACTTTCTTTCTTTCTTTCTTTTTTCTTCAGGGAAATGGAGATCCACATGTTGACACAATACATCAGCAAACAGCTTTTGATAATTTTGGTTATGAAGCAGAAGACACGATTGAACATAAAATGGAGCATAACGTGGTAGAAGCAAGCCAGGCTGAGGAGCTGGAGGAGAATGAAGTGAATATTCAGGTCCAGGGAATGACTTGTCAGTTCTGTGTTCAATCTGTCGAGGATCAAATCACAAGTCTGAATGGTGTTCTTGATGTTCATGCATCTCTGACTGATATAGATACTACCGTGAGGATCAAATATAGTGAGATAGCTGATGAAGATTTGATAGACACTATTGAAGCTATGGGTCTTAATGCTTCACCCTCGTCTTCTTCTCATATACCAAAACGCCTGGCCGTCAGTGCTGACAGGATACATGTCTCTGATTGGTCAGAAGTGACATTTAATGTGGAGGGGATGAACTGTGGGTCATGTGTGCAAAACATAACTCGGACTTTATCGGAAACTTTAGGTGTTAACTCTGTGTGTGTGTGCTTGGAACAAGGAAGTGTGGACCTTCAATTCGATCCCTCTTTGTTAACCCTGGATTCTGTAAAAATGCTATTGGAAGAGATTCCACCAAGAAACTTTAGGGTCTCCATTCCTGGTTGGAATTCAATCTGTGAATCTACCACCCTTGACATACCACCAACGAGTGTCACAATTGGAATAGAAGGAATGACGTGCAACTCTTGTGTTCAAGCCATAGAGACAATGATATCCCCGAAACCTGGGGTGCTTTCCATCAAAGTCAACCTACAGGAGAATAGGGGGGATATAGTGTTCAAGTCCAACTTGACATGCTCAGAAGAACTGCGGGGGGCGATTGAGGACATGGGATTCCATGCATGGCTTGAGCAAGGTGAAAGTATCTCCTGATTTCAATTGAACCGCAGTCAAATAACCAGTAACTATCAAATACCAATAGCTTTGTTCTTCAATCCGATCTGGCAAGATCTTGTCTAAACTTCTAAGCAAAACTTCTAAAGTTCTTGGCATTATTGGATAACCTGAAATGCATGCTGAATGACTCAAACTCCACAACCTTTAAAAAAAAAAGCAGGAAAGTTAATCTGCTTAAAAGATTTAAGCCTGACTGTTCTGACTTTCAGCACAACTCTCTGAAAAAAAGAGAACAAGACAGCCTAACTTAAAGGAACTAGCTGCGGAACTTTTTGGGCCTTGCCCTAAAATTTTAAAGCTTACTAAAGTGCATATACAACACATACAGTACAAAATTATTTTAAAAGCACTTTTTATTTGTTCTGACACATTTTCTAAGGATGCTTCCTTAATGGTAAAATTAAACAAAACAAAACAAAACACAAACTGAAGCGGTCTCGAGGGAACCAAAACACAGCACAAATATAGCTGCACAATCGATACACTAAACGCTACAAGAGAACCAAACAGCCACTGAGGCAATTAAAGCATAACTTTACCACTGTGCCACTGCTCAGAAATAGAACGTGGTATATATGCATGTATAGAGTAACATACAAACTGCTCCGAGCACAGAAAACAGAGGCTTTAAATAAAGAAAGAAGACCCTCCATTTGCGCAACCAAACGAAAATCAGGATCCTGACGGAAATTGTGTCATTCTAAAACAGTTTTAAATGTTAAACTCATGTTAAATAAACTAGCATCAATGCTATGATAAAATTTGAGATTAGCCAGCACATTTTAATACTTTTTTGTAAATGCCTAAACAAGGTTAGTTAGTTTTTATCATGTTATTTACAAGAGTTTCATTTATGGTTTCAATTTTACGTTTTCGTGTATTTTCTTTTTTTTTTTCTATAAGATAAGTCAGGATGTCCAATTCCTCCCCTATCTACAAATGGACTAATCTCCAGACCGCCTCAAAGCGTCAGAACTACCAACAACTCCTCTGACTTGCAAGAAAGTGAGATACAAAAATGTTTTTTGCACGTGACAGGGATGACATGTGCGTCATGTGTAGCCAACATTGAGCGGAGCTTGTTGAAACACAGAGGTATCTATTGCATTTTCAGCATCAAAAGCCCAAGTCAAGTAAATTCTTTTACTAAGCTTTTTAAAACGATGTTTATCTTTTAGGCATTAAATCAGTGTTAGTCTCACTGATGGCTGCTAAGGCAGAAGTAAAGTATGACCCTGGACTTTTAGAACCCCCAGCGATTGCTGACCTCGTCTCCAACCTTGGCTTTGGTGCCTCAGTGATGGAGGGAAGTACAGTTCAGAACGGTGTGTTGGATCTCTCTGTAAGTGTCTATGGTGAATTTTTTTCTTTAACTGAAATGTGTTTTTAGCAGAACGTGTATATTTTGCATTTCTTTAGTGTTCGGTTTTGACCAAAAAAAAATGGTAGGCATATAGTGGGCCAGAAATGGAAAAAATAAATAAATAAATAATATAAACTACATACCATGAAGTAATCATATCTTATAGTAAATATCATATATTTTTCTCATCTAAGTTCTCATCGGAATATTGAACCATTGAACTGTTCCATCCTAACTTGGTCCAGCTTTGAGCTATGTTTGCGCAGTGACAATGAGTTTGTGGATTTCAGTCGACAGCTCTATTGTTTCATCAGGTGACTGGGATGACCTGTGCGTCTTGTGTCCATAACATCGAGAGTACACTTTTAAGGACAAAGGGAGTTATCGAAGCATCTGTTGCATTAGCAACACACAAAGCCCATGTGAAGTTTGACCCGGATTTGATAGGCGCACGTGATGTCATCAGAACTATTGAGGTAAAACACTTTTGTCTAATGTTGAGGTTAACATAGTGTCTAAAATGAATATCTGCACTCTTATTTTCTTCTTTTCTCCAAAGGGTTTGGGATTTGGTGTGTCCTTAATAAAAAGCGAGCAATTTGGGAAAAGCGACACATTGAAGCATGAAGAGCAGATTCAACAGCAAGTATCTCTCCAAGCTTTAACTTGATTTTGGTGTGTTTGTAAGAGATTCTGATCTGTAAATGACTACATTTGCAGGTGGAAGCTTTCATTTCTATTCAGCCTGATCTTTGGGATCCCAGTGATGGGTCTGATGATTTATATGATGGTCATGGACAGTCTGCACAAGGATCATGGTGGCACCATGCCTATGGAGCAGCTCATCTTACCTGGGATCTCCATCCTCAATCTGGCCTTTTTTCTGCTTTGTACACCAGTTCAGGTAGTGATTGATTTAATGTTTTGCGTTGCTCTTTTGTTTCAAATCTAATGTCTTTCTCTCTGGATATTCTCCATGTATTTTGAAGTTTATGTGAACTATAAAAAAATTATAAAATAAATTGGTGGAGAAGGAAGCAGCATTTATTGATATTAATTGATAATAGGGATCTTCTATATGTCAGAACTAAGCTGAAATCATAAAAAAATATAAGATAAAGTAAAAGTAGTCATCAATTTATTAAACTAATTGTTTTTATTATTGTTGTTCTAACTATCTGTTTTCTCTTTCAGTTTGTAGGTGGCCGTTATTTCTACATACAAGCTTATCAATCATTAAGGCACGGTGTAGCCAACATGGATGTGCTTATTGTACTGGCAACCACAATTGCATATGCTTATTCGTGTGTTGTGCTGATCGTAGCCATGAGTGAAGGAGCTAAACAGAGTCCCTTAACTTTTTTTGATACTCCACCAATGCTTTTCGTATTCATTGCTCTTGGACGCTGGCTGGAACATATAGCAAAGGTAAAGAAGCAGCAGTAAACTATTTAAAATGTAAACTGTACCTACCTTTCACTATGGTGTACACCTGCAATTGTGGTCCTAGTAGAATGCCTTTTACTTGCAGGGTTTACATACAGTAATTTCTATACGGTATATTAAATCACTGCATATATGTCAGAGGGCGTGGTTCATGTGGACAAAAGCTTTCATGTGTTCTCATGGTTGCTAAAAATCTATACTTTACCTTCAGAACAACATTGTATTCTTTTTTTAATCTAACTCAGATCTAGTTAAAAATCTGGGTTAGGAAAGATAATCTTGTTCATATTATATTACTTGCTCACATTTCTAGTCTAATGCAAGTAAAATCATGTTAGAAAATTAGTGGTTTTTATGTAACATTTACAGATTTATGTAACATGGTTTGTGAATTTTCACAGAGAAAGACATCTGCGGCTCTGGCTAAGCTCATGTCTCTTCAGGCCACTGATGCCACAATAGTTTCCCTGGGCCCAGACAACACCATCATCAGGTTAATTTCACCCTATACATTTGTTCAGGGTAATAATAACACCCTGGCATTGTACTGTACTTTTTTGTACCTACAAGAGTTTCTATCAACGAGGCAGAGGATTTTTATACTGTTTTTACTGTATTTTTTACTGTAATGTTTTTTGTATGATCATAAATGAGTTTTTGAATTGTGGGCTATTTTCGACAGACCACTAGTGCTGTTGCCCAGCTGTGAAAAGTACAACGCACCACTGCAATCTCGGATTTTTTTTCCTTAATAAACTTTTGAAGTCCTCAATTTTGCTTATCCAGAAACTTCAGTTTAATTGATTGATCTGATTCCTGTGATTTAAACACGATATAAATATCTGGCATTTCCTGTTGTGTCAGAGAAGAGCAGGTGTCGGTGGAGCTTGTGCAGAGGGGCGACATTGTGAAGGTGGCACCCGGAGGAAAGTTTCCCGTTGATGGGAAGGTGATGGAGGGATCGTCTTCGGCAGATGAGTCGCTTATCACTGGTAAGGGACTTTGGCTCATTCAGAGGCTTTAAATGTTTACTTTCCCTAGAACGCCCCAGTACGTTGAGTTCAAGTTCAAGTGACAATACTCCAAAGTGCACTGTTGATTTCCCAATTTAGAATATTAGATGAATTATGGAAAAAAGACCAGTGGTTACAGGTTCAAATCCCTCTCTGGCTGGTTCTACCCTCAGCATCCTTGGGCAAAACACAGACCCCCACATGCCCCCTGGGTGCTATGTCTTAACTTCACTTTCACTGTGATTATGCAATCAACTTCATTAAATGCAGAGCACTATTTTGATATGTTCCTAGTGCCCATATTAAAAATCACCTCCCTTTCTTTTCTTTTTTACCGAATTCATCAATCCAGGAGAGCCAATGCCTGTGGTCAAGAAACCAGGTAGCTGTGTGATCTCAGGCTCTATCAACGCACACGGAGCTTTACTCGTGGAAGCCACACATGTGGGAGCAGACACCACACTCAGCCAGATTGTCAAGCTAGTGGAAGAGGCCCAGACATCCAAGGTGAATGTGTGCCCTTTTTATGTGTTTTATGTGATGATGCTTAGAACAGTGGTACAAAAAACACTAAACGTTGATTTACATTTGGCAACAAACAGTTGTGTGTGTCCTGTTTGAGAGTGAAGATGGGATTTTAGGGCTGAACTTACAGTTCTGATTAACGTTGGAGTAAAGGGGAGGGGAAGGGGAATATGTTAGTAGGTGGGGTTATAGCGAAGGAGGAGGGAACGTATTGTTCTGTATGTAAATCAGTAATGTGTTGGGAAGATTCCGTATCAGAAATCAGAAATTTGGTACATGTGTGAACAGTTGAATTGTTGCATTGTAGAATAGTAGTTAAAGGGTTAAACTTCCTATGCTTTCTTGTGCGTATAAACTCACTTCTACGCTCAATCTGTAAAAAATAAAAAGTCGTGATTTGTTTTATTCAGTAGCTCCCATAAAAAAGTTTCCTTGCTATTTTTCTCCCTTCAGGCTCCGATTCAACAGTTTGCTGACAAATTGAGCGGCTATTTTGTTCCATTCATTGTGGTCATTTCCGTTCTTACAGCGCTGGCATGGATTATTATTGGCTTTATGGACTTTACAGTTGTTGCACAGTACTTCCCTGTGAGTCAGTTCATTGTATGTAATAAGCTTTGTGCAAATAAAGCACCTACATATATTTGTGTGACAATATGATTCATAATTTGCTTGTGATTGAATTAGGGCTACAACCAAAGTCTCTCACAAACAGAAGTGATTGTCCGATTCGCCTTCCAGGCCTCCATCACAGTTCTGTCTATCGCTTGCCCCTGTTCCCTCGGTCTTGCAACCCCGACTGCCGTGATGGTGGGCACCGGGGTTGGAGCCCAGAATGGCATTCTTATAAAGGGAGGAGAACCTCTGGAGATGGCCCACAAGGCAACTTTCATTCCCAATTCTGTTTAATGCTCCAAATTTGAAAAGGTTTTGTGTTTTTTTTATGCTCTCACTTCTGTCTTGCAGGTTAAGGCTGTTCTGTTTGATAAGACGGGCACTATCACTAATGGTGTGCCACGGGTAACCAGAGTACTGGTTCTGTGGGATCAAGCAAGGCTTTCTCTTCGGACAGTTCTGGCTATAGTGGGCACCGCTGAGTCCAGTAGTGAACACCCACTGGGAATGGCGGTTGCCAAGCATTGCAAAGAGGTTTGGGCAAATCAGTGAATTCCAACTTTTAAACATTTGAAATGCAGATAAAAAAAATCTGAGAAATAAAACAATAAATTACAAACTATTAGTAATTCCACATTTCAATTCTGTTTTTGCAGGAGTTGCGTTTAGAAACGTTAGGCTTCTGCCATAACTTCCAGTCGGTTCCAGGTTGTGGAATCAGCTGTAAAGTCTCCAACATTGAAGAATTGCTGCAGAACATCCCCAAGACACTCGAAACCCCTGAAGCGAAACTCACACCACCTCTGCTAACCCTCAGCGGAGCCACCACAGATGAGAGCCAAGACACTGATGCAGGGTCAGGTAAGGTAATGTGCTTTACTGCCTACTAGTGGAGAGCTTTAGCAGTACGCTTTGTTTTTCAATGTTATTGCATTTCTTTGTTAATTCTATAAACCTGAATTTAAAAATGTTAATTGTTTATATTATCCCATCCCAGAAACCTCCTCATACTCAGTTTTGATTGGGAACAGGCAGTGGATGGCAAGGAATGGTTTGGATGTCACAGCTAATGTGGAAGCTGCCATGAGCAGCCATGAAACCAAAGGACAAACAGCAATACTTGTGGCCATTGATGGTATAGTCTATGTCAGTTCATCAAATCACATTTTGGTAAACATTACTAGTAAATGTCAAAACACACCATATTTATGTCACAAAACGACCAGCATGAATGTTTGTGTGAACTCACAGTGACGGACAAATACATTAATTCAATATGGTTTTAAACCAAACACTCAGGCCTTATTCAATTTGCAAAGCAGCAAGGTGTTACGGTAATTTAAGTTAACAAAATGTAAAACATTTACGTTAAGATTAATTTCTCAGTTATTAGAGTTATAAAGGTGGCTGCAGTTCAGGGTCAAAAAGGGAATCATGAACATTTTGCTAAAAATAATGAGTAACTTTAACCACAATAACAAACACACATTAGCAAGATTATTATACAGAGAAAGAAAAATAAATGTAAAGATATACCCGGTTTAATTTGCAAATCTCTGCAAAAAAAAAATTTAATTCTGCTTTAAATTGTCACTGATTTAAAAGCTTATTTATCTATATATAATACATTCAATTTATTCAATTTTTTTTTTTTTTTGTATTCCACCAATTGCTCGGGAGAGCAGCGGCATCCAATCTGCGCCAGTGTTCACTCTGATCCGGGCATACACACCACACACACACACAGCCAGATTAACCTGAAACGCATGTTTTTCGGACTGTGGGAGAAACCGGAGCAAACCCACGCAAACACGGGGAGAACATGCAAACTCCACACAGAAAGGCCCCGACCGGCCTCGAACTCACACCCCGAGTCACAATCGGAACCTTCTTGCTGTGAGGCGACAGCGCTACCCACTGCGCCACCGTGCCGCCCAATATCTATACAACTAATTTAATCAGATCTGTCATGAAAGGATCCCATTGAGCAAAGGTTTCTTACTGACAAATTAAACCTACTTAATATTGTAACCTAACATTCAATTGGCGAATTGGCATAAACTCACTAAAATGTTTGGACATTTCACAAAAAGCATGTTTCACAAGTTTATATTATATTATATTTATATATACTTGCTTTAAAATGTTTGGTTGTATTAATTTGGTGTAGCAATTTTGTCATTTAATTTGATTTGGTATTATGAGCCCAATTGTGTTTGTACTATATATTGCAAAACATTGGGGGAGACAAGACTTTAAAGAATGTGATGTTTAATACAAATGTGTTCAAATTTTGCCTAGAATTTTGTTCTGTAGAATTGTTTGTACCCAAACCTTGTTTTAATCTTCTCTCAGGGGTTCTGTGTGCCATGCTCGCCATAGCAGACACGGTGAAGCCAGAGTCGGCTCTAGCTGTTCACACGCTGAGCAGTATGGGTATAGAAGTGTTCATGATCACAGGAGACAACAGACGTACGGCTCAAGCCATCGCCACACAGGTGCATTACACTTAAATTAGCTAAAATGGACACCATACAATCACAGAAGAATATAGAATTTTGTGTTTTACCCACAAGATAATGCTCACAATGTTTTTCCTTGACATGTGTATTTCTCCACCTGGATTCCTGACATTTCCTGGCACAGGTTGGGATCAGGAAGGTGTTTGCAGAAGTCTTACCTTCCCATAAAGTGGCAAAGGTTCAGGAGCTGCAGGAAAAAGGTCTGAAAGTGGCAATGGTGGGCGATGGTGTGAACGACTCACCCGCTCTGGCCCTTGCTGATCTCGGCATTGCCATCGGAACAGGCACGGATGTTGCCATTGAAGCTGCAGATATTGTTCTCATCCGGGTGGGTCTATTAATTAATTGTTATTAATTAACACTCAGGACATTCCACAAAATTAACATGAAGTATTGTAAGTTTGCATCAGATTCACACAATGCACATTTTCTGTTAATTTTTTTATCAAATCATGTATAATAATAAAAAAATGATCTATTTTAAGAAATTTCCCCTTGTGGGTTTAATAAAGTCAATCTAATTTTAACATGTAAAATTATAGGATTATTTATCCATAATGTACAGTTAAATTAATAATTGTTGTCAAAATAAAATGTTTTTCTGATAATAGACACTTCCTTACAATGGCCTAATAGCAGAGATTTTTTTTTTGAAAATACTGATTAAAAATAGAAATAAAATACTTATACAGATTTAAATAATAATAAAAAAAGATTGCAAAACGCTAAATAGCTGTAATCTAATTAACTGCTAATAGTAATAAGCAAATGAGATGTGCTTATGCATCGAAGGTCTAGTGTCAATGTTTTAATACATACACTAAATGTACACATAAACATTTCAGTGAATAGTTTCTGTTATTTAGGCACTGTAATAACTGAATTTTCATCATGCCTTGGCAGAATGATTTACTCGATGTTGTGGCAAGTATTGAACTATCAAAAAAGACTGTGAAGAGAATCCGAATCAACTTTCTCTTTGCGTCAATTTATAACCTGCTTGGGATCCCAATAGCTGCAGGTAAATGTTTTTGCTCATGACCAACACTGTCACTTTCTTGTAGTAAGATGCGACTGTGGTTTTTCTGGGTTTTCAGGCGTGTTCCTGCCTCTCGGACTGGTCCTGCAGCCCTGGATGGGCTCTGCAGCAATGGCGGCTTCATCCGTGTCCGTGGTGCTTTCCTCTTTACTACTGCGACTGTGAGTATAAGTTATGTAAAAATGATCATTTTTTATGTTCTAAACTGCAAACAATGCTCTTTTAACAAGCTAATTCTGTCCAGTTACAAGAAGACATCTGCCGAGGAGTATGAGTCCAGGGCTCAGAGTCACAAACTCAGTGTGAGTCCATCTCAGGTCAGCACACACGTGGGACTGGAAAGCCGCCGCTGCAGCCCCCTGTCGCTTAGACGAGCGAGAGACAAAAGGAAAAGTCGCTCAGATTCAGACTCAAGGCCAGATTATAGTATTGTGTAAAAACTAACCAGCAGAATTTATGGTGTCCTTTATATGAAAGAACATCTGTTTTTAGCAGTAAAGCTGCAAAAGCAGTAAAAAGTATAGTTTGACTTAGGAATTAGAAGGTATCAAGCTTTTTTTAAAAGCTTTACGCTAAAAACCAAAGATTTTCAAACTTTGAACTTTTGTTTCACGACTTAGAACACAGACGAGATTTGTTTCGAACCCTCAAACCTCACCGATTATTGAAAGAGCAACAGTAGATTTTCCTTTCCTTTTTTATAGAAACACACGAATGAGCATATGCATTTTGCTTTCAATTATGATTAAATAATTAAACACTGCTAATCCAAAAGCACCTTACAATATAGTTTATTTCAAAACATGGATATATTAATGAAGTATACAGTCCGCAGTGTAAAACAAGACCACATAAGGTTTTTAAGATACAAAATATAGTGTGTCATCTTCGCATTGTCACAAGTGCTAATTTTTAATGCTGTCGATTTCCATCATGTTTGGGCTTTATATATCCATTGTAAGTACAACTTACTGCTTCAACACGTACTACAGTCGTTGATACCAGAAACACATAGTATTGGAGTCCAATAAAGCGTATTATTTAAAAATCAGGATTGGCTGACAGACCCGATTGCTGCGATTGGTGTTTTACCACATCTAAAATGTCAAAAATGGGTATTTTAAAGGCGGACAAAAATGCAAACTGAAAAGGAAACAATGTTTATCATGTTGAAACTGTAGATGTATTTTCAGGTGGTCATTTTTCAAAGATTGAAAGGCACATGGATGTTAAACTGACGCAACTACAATAATTTAACAAGCAAATAAAATTTTAGAAATACATCAATTAATGAAATAAATACCCAATGAAGTTTGATAACCGTATTTGAAAACTGGTATTGACCGTA
The DNA here is from genome assembly GCA_028128575.1 of Paedocypris carbunculus. Taxonomy (NCBI): domain Eukaryota; kingdom Metazoa; phylum Chordata; class Actinopteri; order Cypriniformes; genus Paedocypris; species Paedocypris carbunculus. The sequence goes on from SOMO01000057.1 coordinate 1,296,067, forward strand.
CATGCATCTTTTGGGAACACTCAGACTAGATTTATATGCATAATTGAGTAATTGAGCTTTGTTTTGTAAATATGGTTTCTTCATTATAAGACCAATTCTATTAATTCTTAATAGACGGAAAGTAAAAAAAATACAGTCTTATTGTTTAACGTTGCTATTAATTTTATACCAGGGTACAGAGAATAAATGTTCATTATGCCTGAACTTATACTGTTGTCCTATTTCTTAAACAATACTGTTAATACTGAGAATTGTTCATACTTTCGTTTAAAGCCAGTGAGTGTATGTCCACAGCAGCCGAGGAAATGCTGAATTTTTGCCTTATTTAGCCTCCAAACCCCTCAAAGTTTAATCATTTCCTAAATGTACACAGGATTTGTGTCAATAGAAGCTCATTTAAATAAACATTTCATTTAGCATTTTAGATGTTTCTTGTTGGACATGTCATTCCATATTCGTAATATCTCTTCTGGGGATATCTGATGCACCGTCAACACTTTGCGGTAACGACAAAGACTGTAGCTTATTTTCCAGTGGTTAAATCCATTGTTCTGAAAGGGTTGAATGCCCAGTTTACGAAGACACAGCCCTACATACACATCCTCTAGGTGTAGGAGTCTGGTGTGGAGTGAGGTCTTGTAGACCAGCTCTGCCATGTCTCCCGAGAACACGTACCCCGTGCCTGAGCAGAATGGCGGATACCTGCTATCAGGATACAGCTCTCGAGACATAAACCACTTGCTATGGACGTCCCGTATGGGTCCTCCGTTGATCACACGACCTGTGAAGAAGCGGTGCCTGGGCTTGTTGTTGGGTTTCAGTAGGTTAAACACCAAATTATCCATGTTCACAAATATATCGCTGTCAGTTTTCATGACGTAGTGTGCGTTGGAACAGAATGCAGACACCCAACGCATTCCCATAAGAGTCTTCAAGGTCAAATTGTGATAGGAATCCACAAAGTCCTCAACCAGGATGTCATGGAAGATCTGGCTCTCTTGCTCCACCATTTGGTTGAGGACAGGTTCAGGGCTGTGGCCGAGAAGGAAAAGCGTCAAAATACGAATGTCGCCAAATGCATTTTCGTCTCCCCAGGTCTCTCGGATTGCCTGTCGAGCATCAAACTCTTTGTGGTTGGTGCTGATGAGAAGGACCAGAAATGGCGTGGCATCTTCACATTTCTTGGGCTCGTTGATTAGAAACTTGAAGTTGTGTGGGTTTAAGGTGCGAGTGCGGATATTGCTGATGGAGTCGTTCTTTGAGATCTTCGGACGCGGTTTGCGGACGGTGAAGGTCATCTGGCCCACATAAGTTGTTGAGGGACGAGAGCCGCTGAGATACCACAGGGCGCTGGCCCAGCAGACTACAGTCAGCAAATACAGGCATGACACCTTCGATGGCATCTCGGCAGTGGCGTGATCACCATGTGTTCAGCCCACTGGCCAATCACATTCAGCTATTTGCAAAGCATGGCTCAAATGAGCAGAGACCATCTATTTGAGTTCAGGCCAATCTGTTGACATCAACTCATCATTGTTCCAACAACGTCATATTACCAAAGTTCTTCCACAAGCATCCATACTAGCAATGGATTCTCAATGAGGTGTTCATTAATGTCCTTCATTATTTCTTGATGGATCTTTCTAGCAGCTTCTTAGGAAGCTCTTGCTTCCTTTCCTGTGCTTGATCTTACATTACTGTCGATCATCACTGCATTGCGTATGTTCCCAAAGTCATCAATAAAGCATGGCAAGTGCAGAGTGTACAAAGACACTATAGTCTGAGAGGAGCCTGAAAGTAGCTTTGTCTCCGAAGATCACAGAAAATAGACATGTCATCTTTATATGTGAAAGAAGACAATTCTATGCTTTAAAGATGTCCTCTTTGCCGCTTGTTTGTTCACTTTTATGTTGCACTGAAATCTGCAACAGAACAACAAAATGGTATCTTTAACACGTTTAAGAGATTCGATTTAACAATACATTTTTTTTAGCGTATGCACTACAAAACTTTTTTAGGATCTTAGGTTCACCATCTAGGCATCTAAGAATAGACTACGACAGCCATATTGTCAGTGTTATGATTTGTATTTTTACATATTTATGAAAAGGGGGTTCTGTAGTTAAATCTCCAGAAATGTCGTGACAAATGCAGGACAAAAGCCTTTCATTGTAGAGAATTATTCATCATAATACGCAATAGTATCCGAAATAATTAAGTTGAGAGTGACGAAGGTGACCATAATAATAAAAAACGAGCTATTAAATATTCAAACCAAAGCCAAAAAACTATTTTAGAAAACTAACTGATCTGAGGATTGCCAGACCATGACATAAAAATAGCAAAACAATATGTAAAATGTACAATCTTTACACAATATTGTTGCACCCCAAGGCTTAAAAGATGACAAACTGCATGAGCATAGGCAGAATTATCTGGGAAAGAGTCCAACACTGGAGGTGATTTGAGGGCCATCAGCTCTTCTTGAACATCTTCTGGGAGCGTGGGACATTTTTCTGGCCGTTGTTTCTCTAAGTTTCATAACTTGTCAAATTTATGTGTGATTACAATAGGCTGCTGTTATGCTTTTGTTGGAAAGTGACTATAAATCGTATCTATTCACATAGGAAACTCTTATTCAGGACCATTAATCCTGTTTACTGGTTGTGTAGGAATAGATAATGTAGGTACGAGATAATACTTACAGTACACATTTGTAACACTACATTTTATATTTTATCTCAAACTTTATATTGTGCAACCACATATTCAGGATATAACAAAATGAAATTTTATTGTGAATGTACTAATTTTTAATACTGAAGTCATACACTGTATATGAGAGTAACACCAGCATTGATGCTTTTATTGAAGCTTTCTATTCTTCATGTCCACTAGACTTACTTGATGTGAACATGACAATGTTCTATGTTTTGCTTGTTTGCTTGTCTAAGTTTGGAACCAGATTTTTGTTAACATACATTTTTCTTTTTGCGCTTTTATAAGAGAAAACATCACGATGTAACAAGTAACAGTAAATGTCCATTCAAATGTAGTGGAGTGAACAGTACATTCTCAAACAGTACACAATCCAACATGTAATCAATAGAGAGTAAAAGTTGCATATATTTTTGATACTCATCACAAGTACAAAGTACATAAGTAAAGAAACAAAGTCCATTTACTCAAGTACTTACTCATTTGGCTATCAGGGACCTAATCAAAATTGTGTTGTGATCAAAACATTCAGTTGTGAAACCCGCTGAACTGGGATTCAAACCTGCAAGGTTTGGTTGGAAGGTCCAACTCCCAACTGCTGCACAACAACTGCCAAGTATCAATTACAATCCAAATTAAATAAAATTAAAATTATTCATCCAAAAGACTACGTATATACTACTGACGTTCTCTGAGGCTTATTTACTTATGTTCACTGATGCTTCTTTCGCTATTGTGTTTGAGTGAGTCACTGTGGCTTTTAATGTCTAAATCATTTTTTACGTTAATAGCTATTTACTTAGTGTAATTGTGTTTGCTGGAGACTTGATACTGTTCGATAAAGAGATAAGTGTTTTTCTCACCATGAATAAAACAGTGTCTGTGATTCTGTTTTATCTGAGCAGCAATACAGCAGCAATATTTGTTATTTGCAACATTTTAACTTGTACTTGCACTTGCACTGTTACAACGTCTTGCACAGTTCATAGCAACTTCTGTAATTGCACACTATAACACCCTTAATGTATAAAACACACTTTATGTGTTTTCATCTGTATATTAATCATCACTGTATATTTTATGCATCTGTATATTTCTGATGTTTATTTCCTATTTGTAAATATACCTCATATGCACATCAGGTTAGATGCTAACTTAATTTCACTGTCTCTGTACATGTATTTTGCATGATGACTACAAAGTTGAATCTAATCTGATACTTCAATCTATTCTCACTCAAATAAATAACA
>SOMO01000057.1:1301138-1319742 GCA_028128575.1 Paedocypris carbunculus
ACATTCATCTCTCCATGAACAGAGCCTTTAGGGCAGTTCTGTAAAGGGACTTGAGTAGATTGAGATTTAATGCGTATAAATGAGTATAAAGCAAATTCATTATCAGTCATCATCATAATATCTGTTCTGTTTAATTTGATCTTCAACAGACAAGAAGTCATTTCCATCCTGCCAGAGTGTGCTGGCTTCCTCTATCCCTCCAGAAGCTTTGCCGTCGTTTATACTGAGTGGATTCTTCTGGATTTCTGTTTGTTCATAATGTTGGTCTTTCTCTTTAGGTTCAATTCCAAAATCGAGTAGGTCGTCCAATGTAGAAATCACTGGTTGTGTGTTATGAATGCTGTCTTTAAATCCAGGAAGCAAACTAGAACCGTCATTAAAGCTTGCAAAGCTGTCATCTAAGAAACACGAGGCACTGAACTTTGTATCACTGTGCTTCTCTGTGAATACTAATGTGCTGCTTTTGGGATGCTCTTCTGAGTTTTTGGCACATTGAGTTTGTTGAAGATAAGTAATGTCCGGGGTGCTCATCTCTTTGCTAAATTCTTTCAAACTTTTTTCTCGAACAAAAGAACATTTTGAAGTGCTCAGGGTTTCTTTAATGTCAATTGTTTTGTCCAAAATGGCATTTTGTAATCGGTTGTTGTTGTTGTTGTTGTTGTTGTTGCTATTGTTGTTGTTTACATTGCCATTAGTTGCATTGCCGTCCAGCATTTCAGAATCTATGACTGTTACTTTCACGTCTCTTTCTTCATTGATTTCACTTTGCACCTTTTTTTCACTTTCTTTTTCACTAATGCCATTTTCAGCAGTGTTTTTTGCTTCACTTGCCTTCTTTGTTTCCTCAAACACAATCTCTTTTTTCACTTCCATGTCACCTTTATGTCCATTTCTTTCTTTTTCTTCTTTTACCGGCATAGTCTGTTGGACTTGTTTAGTCGTCTCTGTCGCTGCACCCTTTTTACAAGCATCATTTGCTTTCTCGTTTTGTCCTTCAGGTTTTTGTTTTGCAGCATCATTATTCTTCAGTGGTCTTTTAGCATCTGTGGATGAATCTTCAGAAACACTTGGGGAAGACAAAAGTCCTCCACTCTGTTCTTTAGGACCATTTTCTTCTTGATTTCCAATAGCTGCAGAATTTTGTCTTCTAGTTATGGCTGGTTCATTCTTTTTATCCGGGAAATCAGGTTCAGCTTGAGGAGGCCAAGAAGGTTTTACAACCTTTACTTCATCCTCCAAAGTAAAATGCTTCTTTGGAGAATCACTGAGGGGAGGCCACACAACTGTCATTTTATTTGTCATCATCTTATTGTTCTCATTCATTTTATCATGAGACACATCCTCTGTGGTTTGGGAGTGATTTTCCTCCAGTATGTGTGTCTCCTTAACAGTGTGTTTTGTATTAGTTGCTTCTGAGAAGTTTGTCTGGTTCTTTGAGCACCACAGTTCTTTATGGGGTCTTTCTCCAAAGCCTTCATCATAGTTCCCTTTGGACTTGAACAGTTGTTTGTAGTGTGGCTTGCAGTACATTCGTCCATGGAGAGAAGCGTAGTTTCCAAGGCTGAAGCAGAAACAGAATTTAAAAAAATGAAATGTCATTCCAAATTCATCATTGGTAAATTAAATTGTTAAAATGAAAAGTCAGATACATTTTTAAACATGTTAAACATTAACATAAAAATAATATCTTCATCTGTTTTTACTGTTGTTAATACATTATGATTTATTTGATTTCTTATTCAAATAATATAGGTAAAAATACTGTAGTTCTATTGTTCCGTAGTTAATAAATACAACAATTTATTATTATTATTATTATTATTATTATTATTATTATTATAACAGCTGATTATTGCATGCAGTGTTTGGGGATAAGATGAACAAAAAGGAACACAGAGCTTTACCAGCATGATCTGTTATTGGTTCATTGATTTTATGATTCATGTAAAAAATTTGAAGTTGTCTTTACGTACCTGAGCTGGCTGCAGCAGTGGACACATCTAAAACAGCTTTTATGGAAGTTTTGCTTGTCTGCTATGAGAGACTCCATGGGGTACACCCTCTTCCGACATACCCGACACAGTTCGGACTCTGGCACTCGTATTTTCTGTTGGAAAATGTAATTGAAAATTATACTCAACTTGATACTCGAGTTTGTTAGTTTGTTATTGTTTCGATTTGTATGCATTGATAGATGAGCTACACAAGGCAGCATCGTAGAATTCTGTGAACTTACAAAGAATGTTCCTCTTTTTCACAAGTGTTTAATTGTCGTTTGTATCACTGTGATTCAGCAGTTTGAAATAGTTCAATATTTCGCCACACAAGGTGATTGTGGGTCTCTGAACCTTTAAGAAGCAGCAAGCAACAGTGATATTGTCCTTGTATTGTGACACACATAATTAATGAATGCAAATTAATCAGTTTGAAAAAAATAATTTTACACACTGCACACATTTTAGATGCAATGCAACATCAAGCACATTCTGATGCTTCATGAACTATTAAATAAAAAAATTGTACTGAGATTTGTTTCCAAAAATGTGCTTTTACAAGGTCAATTGCAATACTCAAAATGAACTATCCTTATAGTTATAGAATATAACAGTGATGCAACATAAATAAACAGTTAAGTGACAGGACAAACACTGGCACAGTGCACACAAACAGAATGTAGAACAATATCTCCAAATATATTTCATTTCTGTGAATTCACAAAAATGAGTATCATCCTTATTAAATTTGTGTATTGTCAAATAAACTTTAAGGATATAATTACATCTCAGCGCACTATTGATTTATTAGTCCAGCACTCTGCAAACTTGGTAAGTCTTTCCATGCGTTTCACACAATTTTACCAGTCACAACAGTCTGGTGGTGGTGTGAGACCCTCTGTGACGTGTGCTGTTCAGACATGGTGAAGCCCAGGTTTTTGAAGACATTTTCACTTTCTGCCCATGTCTGCTGAAAATTTTTTAGTAACTCTTCTGCAGAAGCCTCTGGTGGCACATCCAAGACAGCGACATTACCTCGCACTACTTCTGCATACGTTGGTGGATCACAGTGAGTAGTCACACTCTGAGAATGGCTAGTTGTTTCCGTTTTTGAGCCTTTTATAGTTTTTCCAAACTCATCTACAGTAGAGAAGTGCTCAGTAACAGATGTAGTTTCAGAGAACCCTTTAGGATTATCATCTTGTTTCTCAAGATTCTTTTGCTCTTCTCTTAGATACTGATGGGCTTGCTCACCCATTTCAAAAACATTCTTGAGGGCTTTGATATCAAAGCTAGGAATATCTTCAAACGTAGATGGTGGCTTCTCAGGTTCAGCATCTTCTGTGTCACTTCCAAGTCTTTCAGAAATAACAATAGGCTCCTTCCGAATATAAACTTTAGGCTGGGGGGACTCAAACCTGTTAACAAGTCTGGACATGTCCACTCTGGGCAAGTCCTCTAACATCCTCTCGTGGACATCCACTGATCTTTCAATCTCTGACTCGTTTTCTTCGGCATCTGCTCCAAGGCGCTCTGGGATATCAATTGGGTCCTTTCGTACATAGGTACGGTTAACTTCAGCCTTTTGCGCCTCCTCAAAAAACTCACGTTTATCTTTTACAGTCATCATGGAGTCTCCATGGATTTCTGAGACTTCCATAGCAGATGATTCCATCATATGTGACTCAACTGTAATCTCTGACCGGCTGGATGAACGAGAGTCTATCAAGTCTGTTTGGGCCACTACATTTTCAGAAAAAGGCGTTGAAGGCATCATACTTTGTGAAAGTTTAGTTGTAGTGTCTTTTAACTTTGCCAGTTTTTCAGAGCGATTCATCGTTGGGGAAGACCAGCGAGGTGGAGTGGTTGATAATACTTCTGACCTGTGAGAGGCAGGAGGTGGTGGGGTCATTCTCAACGGAGAGTCTGTCCTCTTGGCAGACTCAATGCAAATGAACGTTGGCGAGGGTGTCCGCATTTTCAGTTCCGGTGGCACTTTAAGCTCTGTTGCCTTTACCTCAGATTGGTAATGGGTCTTTTTCTCTGAAATGGCTTTCTTTTGAGGCTCTATTTTAGCCGAACCAATAGTGATTTTAGATATTTTCTGTGTCGCTCCGCCTACACATTTCTTCTCTTCAGCTGGCTCACACATTGGAGGGTCAGAAACATTCAAATTACTTTCTAAAAAAACTAGCTTTGCAACGGCAAGGTTTTGCACATAGGTAATAACCTCTCTCATCTTCTGCTTGTTGAACTGAGCATGACTTAAACTGTCCCTTTCTTCTGAACTTACTAAACAATCAGGGATATTACTTAGCAATGTCTTTACAGATTTTGGGTTCATTTTGGCAGGGTTTTCCAATTCCTTAACATAGCTTAAAAATGTTTGGATCTCAGACTTTTGTGTATAAAAGCTTTCAGTCATTAGTGCACTTCTTTCAGATTTTGCTGTGCTCTCTGTAATATCGTGATCCTCTTTTTGCACTGACTGTTTTAAGGCCTCTTCTTTTTTTGGAAGGTGCAGTGGGGGTTTTATTTGTTTCTTGACCTGGATTTTAGCTGTTTGTTGAATTCTTTGGTGCTGTATTGTGCTCTGACTCTCCTCGTTGTGATATTGTACATGCTCATTTTTCACAGATTGGTGTGACTGGATGACTGTTTGTTCTTGTACTTTAGTGACTTCCACAGGTAAAGTAGACTGGTTTACATGATGTATTTCAACAGATGGTTTTGGTGCAACAGGCAGTGGCTGCTTAATTGGGAGTTGTCTTGGTTTTTTAAATTGAACATTTTTTGTGTCTTGTTTGGTTGATGTCAGTTCCTCTTTTTTTTCAAGTTTTTCTTCCCTCTTAAAGTGATCCTGACTAATGCCAACTGGAAAGTCATTACTTGTTTCTGCTTTCTCTTTTTGTTCAAAGTTCTTCTTTGACTCTTTCTCTGCTTTTTCTGTATTAAGGTTGTTAAAGGTTTTTACCTTAAAGCTAGGCGTAACTTTTGGGATCTTGGTCGAATGAGATATTATCTGCTTGGTTTCTTGAGCCACATAATTTTCTTTCTTCTTAACCTCCGCAGCTTGGACAATAGTGATGTGACTCTGCCCACTCAAGGTAACAGGGGCAACAATCTCTTGTTTGAACTGAGGACTTTTCCCACTTTCACCTTGTCCTGCTAGTTTTTCTGAATTTGATCTAATTTGTAATTCAGCAGTGGTGAGCATTTTATCTGACAGAATGCTCTGTTGTTCTGTTGTTGTTTTCTTTCCAGCTTTGAGAAGTGTGGGTTGGCTTGTCTGAACATGGGCAGGACGTTTCGGTTTGGGGGAGTATTGTGCACCTTTTGGGGAAGCAGATTTTTCTGTTGCTTCTTTGGACTGGACGTTGGATTTCTGTTGTGCTAGTTCTTTGGGTGTTTCATGCTTTGTCTCAACAGTGATTTGAGATAGCTCATTCTTTTCTTTGGTGGACTGTGGCTCAGACTTATTTCCGCTGATACTAAAAGGTGAAGTGGCAGGGGGTGAGCCAGGACTACTACTTATTTTACTCTTCTCAGCCTCTTCTCTTTGTTTGCGGTATCTTTCTTCTGCAAGCATTAATGGTGTTTTAAATTTGCTTGCATAAGGTCTTGGTTTGGAAGTCTCTGGGGATGGGGATGGTTTTGGTGGTGGAACAAATAATTTTTTGGGGCGTGATGGCATCTCAGCTGGTGTTGGTGGATTGGGCATTGCAAAGGGAGCTTTGGTTGGTTGTTGAGTTGCAGACTCAAACTTTTGTACTGCACCACTTTGCATAGTTATACTATCTCTAGTTTCAAGTATTGTTTTGTTTGATGCAGCTTTTTCAACATGGTCTGCAACTGTTGAAGAAAGAGGTGGATGAACAGGTGCTGTTTGCTTTTTTTGCCATTTAAACATTGGTTGCTCTGCTTGTTTGGGAGGCTCAGGTTTGGGAACCTTAAATAAAGGTCGGCTTTTTGGTTTTATAGGTTGGTTGACTGAGCTTAGTTCCTGTTGGGAAGGAGGAGGAGGCAACAGGTCTTGAGGCGGAGGAGGTGGTGGAAAGAACTCAACATCCGTCTCCATCATAGGAGGCGGAGGAGGAAGAGGAAGATCGCTGTCCTGTCTCTTGACCAGAGGAGGCTGAAGTGTGGTATCTGTCACTGGAGATGGAGGAGGGGGCAAAGAAAGTTCTGATTCAGATGGTGGTGGAGGAAAGTGAATCTCTGGCTGGGTTTTAGCTTTTTTAATCATTCCTNGGAGGAGGAAGAGGAAGATCGCTGTCCTGTCTCTTGACCAGAGGAGGCTGAAGTGTGGTATCTGTCACTGGAGATGGAGGAGGGGGCAAAGAAAGTTCTGATTCAGATGGTGGTGGAGGAAAGTGAATCTCTGGCTGGGTTTTAGCTTTTTTAATCATTCCTTTGGGACTGAGATTGAGGCTTAGACTTTTTGGGCTTTTTTCGGATTTTACATTCTTTATGTTCTGGCTTTGTGATGAAATGGTTTCTTCTTTTGTTACTGTCTTCTGGAGCTGTGTGACTGTCTTTATCTCCTTAGTTTGCTTAGTTGTTATTGTTGATTGTGAGTCCTCCTTTAAAGTGTTTTTTGCTGCCACACCGGATATGTCAGACTTTTCACTCATCTTACTGACATTCTTTTTCTTTATCATCACTGGACTTGAAATGCAGGGCTTTTGCTTGATTTGTTCCTTTATACTGACATTCTTTTGGGAATCCTGGGAGGAATGTGTAGAAGAAATTGTAGTCACTTGTTTAGTAGTCATACCATGTTTCTCAGAAGAGCTCTGGCCTTCTGTGGATTTGCTTTCTGAAGTCTTGTGTGTGGTGTTCTGTGACACGTCTGTCGTTGGTTGTGGATTTGGTTGATTTTCGTTCACTTTATGTCCTCCTGGACATTCATGAATATCTACCTGAGGCTGACCTCGATTTCTACTGGTAACTTTGACTTTCTTATGATGATTCATTTTTGATTTGTGAGTGGATTGCTCTTTCTTCTTCATCAAGGATTTAATAGTACCCTGTACATCTCCTTTGATTATCTCCTCTTTCTCCATTTCCACTTGTTCTTGGTCTTGGTCATAAAGAGATCTGATAGATGATTTTATATCGCCCTCAGCACTTGGCCTTCTCTGCATAAGTGGGGATGTGGTAGGTTCTAATAAGAGTTGTATTGTACCTTTTACATTACCTTGTTCACTTACTTGGTGCTGAAAAACTTTCTTTTCAGTTGAAGCCTCTTGGAGACTATGCAGAGCATTCTGGATGTCACCTTTAATTATCTCCTCTTTTTCAACTTCCTTCACTGCCTGTTTTGCTTCTTCTAAGGATCTCAGTGTCCCTTTAACATCCCCAGTTACCAAATCGTCAACAGTAATCTCAGTTTTAGCAGATGATGATTTTTCCAAAGACTCCAATGCACTCCTAATGTCACCAGGGACAATTTCAGGTTTTTCTATCTCTTTGAGTTGGCTTTGAGCTTCCTCGAGTGACCTGAGTGTTGTGCTGATATTTCCTTTGACTATTTCTTCTTTTTCAATCACAACACTTTGGTTTACTGCTTGAGTGAGAGAATGCAGAGCAGCTCTTAAGTCTCCCTTTACAATCTCCTCTTTCTGCACATTATTTAGCACAACCACAGGTTCCATCATGAACACCTGAACTGTGGTATTAACATCACCAGGTACGATATCATCTTCAGCAACCGTTCGTCCAATTGTCTGTTGAGTTCTCCTAAGTATCTGTTTTGTTTGTTCTACATCACCTCCAATAATCAATTCTTTCACTTTTTCCTCCACAGTTTCGTCTGCCCCCACCTGAAGTTGCTTTAAGTAGTCCAGGGCTCCAGACTCAATACAAGTTGAATAAAAGCTGACATTCCCTCTCTCGGTGTCTCCTACAGTTATTTTTGATGACAAATTCTTTGACATTGATTTACCAAGCAGCCGATGCATTGTTCCACGAATGTTTCCACTGACTATGTCTTCTCTTTCAACATTACTGTTGCTTTCATTATTAAGAAGTGAGTATATGGTCATTTTTACATCTCCTTTCTCATCCCCTTGAATAAGAATGCCACGTTTAGATGATCCTTCCTGTTTAAGCAGGCTATTGATGGCTTCTTGAATATCTCCTCTAATAATTTCTTCTTTTTCAACATTACCTTTCTCCTGATTAAAGAGCTGTTGGACAGTTGAGTTGATGTTTCCTCGTTCTTCCTTATCTATGGTGATTGCCTTCTCCGTTACCTCACGTCTGTTGAGAAGGTTCATCATAATGTTGTTCAGATCCCCATGTATTATCTCCTCTTTTTGAATCTCAGGAGTCTCCTGGTTCAGAAGATTGTATTTAGCCATTCTGACATCTCCAATTTCATCTGCCTCAATAAGTATACCCTGTGATTCAACCATTTTTTGAGTGTACAGTTCCTCCAAAGTTGACTTAATGCTTTTACCAATTATCTCTGATTTCTCTACACTGGACTCTGTGAAGTCAGTTAAAGGAGTTGTTTCAAATAACCACGTTGTTGTCTTTACATCAGCTTTTGGTATTTCTTCTCGTGAAATTATTGATTCTCTGCCGTCAGATTCTTTGAACTTATCAAGCGGTTCCTTCTCAAAAAACCACACTGACTGCTTAACATCACCTTTCAGCACTTCCTCACGTGTGACCTTTTCCATGTCCTCATATTCTGAGCCTTCACCTCGAATCTTGTCAATGGTATGGGTTTCAAACATCCATGTGGAACTTCTGACGTTTCCTCTCTGGATCTCACTCACACTAACGGTTCTTACATATTTCTTTGACACATCATCCATTTCAAAAAGCTCCTTGTTTGTCTTCACATCACCTCCTTGGATGTCTGCAACTGTTTTAACGCTAACTTTTGCTTCCTCGGAAATCTCATCGAGGGGCTGTGTTTCAAATCTCCATCGAGCCGTGTTGACGTCTCCCTTTTGGACGTCTTCCTCCGTAACAGCCTTGATGACATAAACTTCATCCGTGTTTTTTATTGAGTCAAGCGGCTTGGTCTCAAATAACCATCTTGCTCCAACAACATCTCCTCTAAGAATCTCTTCTTTTGTGACTGTAGTAACTTCATGGTAGTGCCCTTTTTTGTCTCTGATAGCGTAAAGGGGTTGAGTTTCAAACATCATGGTGTAGTTTTTGACATCCCCTTTTTCAATTTCTTTGTGTATGATGCTCTGAAGTTTGCTGATTTCAGTATCAGATGACTCCTGCTGAATCTTGTCTAATGTGTACGTCTCAAAAATGAAACGACCCTTGTCTACATTACCTCCTTGGATATCTGTAACAGTCCTGGTCTCCTTAGATTCCTCTGAATTTGCCCTGATGGATTCAATCGGTTTGTTTTCAAACATCCAAGTGCAGTTCACCACGTTACCTTTCTGAATCTCCTCTGCCTGACTGGATTTCAGCTTTTGCATTGTCTCTTCTGAAGTAGAGGTCATGATATCAGATGACTGATTTTCAAATATATACTTCATTCTTGATACGTCCCCTGACTGAATATTAATTTCAGTAACTCTTTTAAAGCCACTATGATCTGTATCATCTGTGATGTTTTCTAGGTTTTCTGTCTCAAACAGAAAGCGCACTAGACGCACATCCTTGCCTTGAACATTTTTTTGGTTTACTTGGGATGTTTTCAGGATTGTCTCCGACTCATCCTTAATGCTGTCTAGAGTTTGGGTTTCAAAGAGCCATGTACAAGTTTTAACATCACCCTTCTGGATGTTTGCGGCTTCATCCATTTTTGTTTCTGCTTTCTCATACAGGATGTCCATCGGTTGGGTCTCAAACAACCATCTGCATGTTTTGACATCACCCCGTTGTATCTCAATACTTTCATTTGTATTTGTCTCTGCTTCTTCCAGATTACTGAAGTATTTAATGCCATCTAATGGCTGTGTTTCAAAAAGCCATTTGGCTGTTTTAACATCACCTGATTGGATTTCTTCTTTTGAAATTCCTTTTATTATCTGGAATTTTGTGACACTCTCATCAAACTGATCTATTGGACGAGTTTCAAACATCCACTTGCAGCTTTTCACATCCCCTTTGACAACTTCTTCCCTGCGTACAGTTTTAACTTCATGGTAATGTCCGGAACTGTCCTGAACAGCATACAAAGGAGCCGACTCAAATAACTCCTTGTTAGACCGCACAGAACCTCTAGTGACCCCCTCGACGTGAATCTTTTGAGCATCCATACACTTACTTAGATCCATGGTCTCAAATATCTCCTTGCAATTTATCACATCACCTTTCTCAAGATCTTCTAAATTAACAGTTCGTGCAAACTCTTTCGTTTCTTCTCTGATCTGCTCAAGAGGTTTGCTCTCGAATAACCACTTTTGGTGTCTCACATCCCCTTTCTCTTTCTCTGAAGCCACCATCTTTTGTAGTTTACCAACTTCCGCTAACTCTTTCAGATGCTCCACTGTCCCGCTTTCAAATAAATGCCTAGCAGAAGTGACGTCACCACCCATAATATCTTCTGGCTCAAGGGGCCTTGCATTAGTTTCATCTTTAAGTGTATCCATTGGTTGTGTCTCAAAAATCATGCAATGCTTCTTCACATCAGCACCTACGACTTCCTCTTTGTGAGTCTTGGCAGTTTCCCATTCTTCGTCTTTAATTTGATCAAGTGTCTTTGTTTCAAATAGCCATCTACCCCTGTTTACTCCACCTTGATTGTTTTCTTCCATGGAAACTCCACAGATTAATTTTACCTTGCTTGGATCTTTGCTGATCAGATCCAGTGGCTGAGTTTCAAAGAGCCAGCGTGATGTCCTGACATCCCCTTTTTCGGTCTCCTCACGTCGAACCTTGGTAATTTCCAGCATTTCTCCAAAGTCACCCCGTATGACACACATTGGTTGTGTCTCAAACATCTTGGTTGTCTTCTTTACCTCACCTTTGACTTCTTCCAGCTCTGACTTTAGTTGAAGAAAACTACTTTCATCGATTGTCTCAGTGTGCCCAAGACTGTCTAAATGCTGTGTTTCAAACAGGTATCGGGCGGTTTTTACATCTCCACCTGCAATGTCTTTGGCATAAAATGCCTGTGTCTCGTGCTCATCCTCCTGGTAAATTCTGTTGAGTGTGTCCAAGGGCTGTGTCTCAAATAGCCACGTTGCAGTTTGAACATCTCCCCTTGCTAGCTCTAGTTTTCCAATGTGCTCTGCTGATCCAGTTTTTTCTATCCCCAAAGCATCAATGGGCTGTGTTTCAAACATCCATGTAGTTAATTTAACATCTTTTCCGGCTATTATTTCCTGCTGGGATATGTTCTTCCCCTCACTCTCTTCTGGTGTACTATCTTTGATAGTGTCTAGGGGTTTGTTCTCAAACATCCATCGCATTGACTGCACTTCTCCTTTCAGAATCTCATCCCACTCGAGATACTCTCGCTCCGGGCTTATACATTTTCCCGGACTGGTGCTTCCACTGTTTTCAAATGCATAGCGGGGAGCGTCACCACTCACTTCGTCATCACTGTCATCGTATCTATGATCAGTAACGTCTGTGAAGTAGTCACGTTCAAGATTTTTGCGCACTTCTGGGTGAATGTGCTTGTACAGACGTTTAAGTTCATACATGTTCCTCTGCTTGGAAAACTGTTCTTTATCAACCACATATTTTGATGAAGGCTGATCAGTTGGCTTAGGGGAAGCACAACCTCCGGGAACTTGGGAAGTTACTTGAAATGGATAAGTGGCCGACTCTTGTTGTGAGACCTGCTCTACAGACTCATATTGTGAATAAGTCAGAGATGAGGTAGAAGCCTCTTCCATTGTTTTAGAAAGAGACATAGTCCCATAGCTACCTCTGGCTGTGGCGTTTGATGAATTATCTACTGGGACCCAAGGAATTTTGTTGTAATCAAGATCAATCTTTGTTATAAATGAAAAAGAGAGAAAAAACAAAGCATTTTAATATATAAAAGTAAGTTATCAATGAGCAGAAAAGACCATTTGTGCTCATTTTTAGAATACAGTATGTATTTTGCATTTTGTCAGAATATGTATTTAAAGTAATATGTTTTTATAAGGATATCTTTAAAGTTGTTAGGGACAATTCAAAGAATAACAATTAAAAACAAAATGAATTGAAAAGACCAAAGACAAAAAGCTAAAAACTGCACTAAAATTAAATGTAATATTTACCCTCTAAAGTACAACATTATTACAACAGTGTTTGTTTTTACCTTTATGTGTTTAGGTGGTGTGGCCTCTTCAATATTTTTCTCATGCTGCTGTTTTAAAGCTTGAGTAGAACCTTTTGTCACATTTTCTTCCCCAATTGCTGTAAAATTAAAGTACGACAAAGAAATAATAAAAAAAAAAATACAAAATACTTGTGCTATAAATTATTGTGATAATGACCTGTCTCGCCATAATGATCCTTGAAATCTGAGGCAGAACTTAGCTGAGCATGTTCCAAGCATATCTAACATTAAAAAAACAGTAAGTAAGACTCAGATTGAGCTCAAATAAATTAGTCTCACGCTGTGCATACCTGAGCATTTCCAGTACTGCTTTCTTTAATACTGCTTTTCGTCGTCACCTCTGACGAACTCATCACCTCCTGTTAAGAACAACAACACTCAACATCATAAAATGTATTTTTTATAATCCAACCAGGATTTTGTAAAAAAAAAAAAAAAAACTAGTTGCCATTCAGATGTTTTCTCGTAGGCTACCTGTCTCTTCTGGAAGTGGTATTGCGTGACACTGCTTTGAGAAGTAGTTGAGGAACTGAACTCTTGGTTTTCAAACTGCTTCTTCACACTGGCCAGTCCTCCGGGCAGGGAGCAAGGTTCGGAGCTATCCATGACCTTTTAAAACATTAACAACACAGTAAGTCACATTCTATTTCTTAAAGCAACTAGTCTATTCCAGTTTTGTTGACTACAAATCTAAATGTAACCACTAATTTGAAACCTTTTCTGTGCAAAAGAACCCTTGCAGACTTATCCCTCTATGTTCATTCACACATACATTATAAAAATGCAAATAAAGCCAAAAATAACCAAAAAAAAATAATCAAGTGTAAAAAAATGTTTCTGTCAAGAATTTTACTCTTTTTATTACATTTAGGCACACTTTTAGCCTCTGCGAGGAATTAAAAAGACATTATGCTACAGTACATAATAATGTAAAGCTGTATTCTGTAGAAATGCAGTCTTCTCTTTGGGACTGTTCCCTTGAGTTGTGAATACACAACTTTTTTTTTTTTAACCAAAAACAGGCAATGTATGCATTCTTTACTCCACTACATTTGAATGGACAATTACCGTTACTTGTTACATTGTGATTGTGAACTGCCGCGGTTAACTTCTTGGGCTTGCAAGGCTCTCACCATCCGAAGGGTTCTGAATGTATTTATGAGCTAAATCACGTAACAGCAGTTATCGATTGCACTTTTTAGCATATTTGATTTTGACTGAGACTGATTTTTGTTTTTCTTTTTAATCTATTTTGTTTTGCCATTTTGAAACTTTGAGATGTTAAATCTTATTTCTTTATAAGGAAATAAAACCTAATAAAATAGTTTTTTTTTGTTTTTCACATTTGTTGGTGTTTTTTGAGCCTAAAAAGTAAAATTCTTAATTTTTTTTTATTGGATACTTTACGACTTTTACTCAAGTGTTCTTGGAATTGGTGACATCTAATGGAGTATATTTTTACAGTAAGCTATTCGTACTTTTACTCAAGAATAGTTTTCTAGTATCTTTACACTACTGATGTGTGTGTGTCTGTGTATGTGTGTGTGTGTGTGTGTGTGTGTGTGTGTGTGTGCGTGTGGGTGTGTGGGTGTGTGTGTGTGTGCGTGCGTGTGTGTGTGTGTGTGTGTGTAAATACCACAGATGATTGGCTTCTGTCCTCCTTGGTGGCAGCCGCTTGGTACAGGGCAAGTCTCTGCTTTAAAGGCACAGTCTCTCTCTCGCTCTCAGATTGTGTCTGTCCTGATGGAGAAGCACTCGTGCTGCCAGCAGCTGAAACACACGCAATCATACTGGTCACACAAAGGATGCATGGAACAAAACCTAAAACAAAACCCTACAATTAGGTTTCATCTTTGCCTTGGAGGTCAGTTTATTAAAAATCTAATGTTAGATTAGAAATCATTTGATCTTCAAGAGTAAATTTAGCCAAACTGACAACAGGTACGTATTATCACAGCCAACACTGAATCCCAGAGACTGACAGGATGAGAAACGACTAAAGACAATGTGATTACTATTGACATCAATCATAGTTTTCAGTGCTGCTTCATTCAAGCCGTCAACACCATCTATTCTGGTTTTAACCACAGTGTGAGACACAATCATCACTCTACATTCTTCTGCATAAATAATTTTTCCTATAATTTTATAATTATACCAGTTTAGTGAAGGTAAAGACTTTCAAACCGTTCCAGTATTTAACAATTAAATTATTTAGCATTTATTATAGATAAAACTTTCAGTAAAAAAAAAATGAGCTTCCGAAGCAAACTATAGTACATATGAATAAGCATAGATAAAAAAGTAAATGCATTTCAATTAAATGGTATTGGACTAGATAGATAATGCAATAATACTAGCATTTTTATTACCTATTTTATACAGTAATTGCACTTTAGCATGAATCGAGTCATTAAAACCGGTTATACGCCTCTATGTTACAAAAGCTTGGTCTAAGATATTTTCATCTTCAATTAAATTGTAGATATTTTGGCTTTTCTATGACACTCACACAAAACAAACTATCGAAAACCCTCCCTTTTAAGAATGAATCAGTGTGGTGGTAGAATTCAAACGCAGCTTTCCTTAAGCTCAAAAACCACAGCAGCAACAAGATTTTGTCTAAGATGCTGAAATGTTTTCATTTTAATTGCTGGTGAACCATCCAAACATCACAAATGTGTTTTCAGACAGTGGCACATCAGAAACAGCATTATTGATCTCACAAAAGACATAGAGCCGGAATATACCCACAAGACCTACAGTAATTCAGCTATAAGAAAGCAACTTTAGATACCAAATACAAAATATCTTCATATCTGCTAGTTATAAATAAATTACCACATTACCACAGAATCTTATGTATCACTAAGAAGTCTGTTAAACCAGTAGTGGGCAATGATCTGAAGCCAGAATGTTATAGTCATTGACCCACCTTGCTTTTATTGCACCAGTAAGACATGGCCATACCGCCATGTGACCAAGATATGTTTCTCGAACTGTTAATTTTAGCTGAGCAGTTATTCAGAGCATGTCAATGTAAAGCTAACCCAGCAGAGAGAGATGATTCAGGTCCAGAATTAACAGGCTTTAATCGCCGCAGAAACGAAACTCTATGCCACATATCAGACACTTTTTTTAACAGTGGGATCAGGCACTCGTTTGTCATGACGATGAAAGGAAGACGTCATTGGAAGAGATAAGGCAAGACC
Organism: Paedocypris carbunculus; assembly: GCA_028128575.1. Taxonomy (NCBI): domain Eukaryota; kingdom Metazoa; phylum Chordata; class Actinopteri; order Cypriniformes; genus Paedocypris; species Paedocypris carbunculus. The sequence continues at coordinate 1,316,609 of SOMO01000057.1, forward strand.
TCAAGGAATCTGGAACTGCAGGCGTTGGCAACATCTTGAGCATTACCCTGGAGTGAGGTAACCACTGAACTCCAAGCGATTAAAAGAAGACTTATTTTAAAACCAAGGTTTGTCAGGTTCATATTTCAAGTTAAGAGAAAGACTCTCGTTCCCCAGGAAGACACGTCATTACTCAAAGCCATGCAAATTATTTCATTCTGAAACTTGTCTTTTGTTTGGAAAATACAATTTAGTCTGTTTTGAACAACTGCAAGCTCAGTTTTACCTTCAAGTGATTGCTGATAATTGGAAATGTTTTCGTCCACTCTTACTCTCCACGCTCCGCACCAGCTTAATTTGTGTATTCCGTCACTTTCTGGCTAGTTTGGCTCATAGTTGGACTGTGTTGTAAACATGTTCACGTTATGTAAGTAGACCTGTAAACATTCTAGCCACTAGTCTATGGCACATATAGCTGTATGTTATGTGCTAAATTGAGGGAGCAGTTTTTACGTTTCTATTCTGAGAGTAGACATGCAGTGAACTAGCATATATGACACTTCTAGCATTTACCAATCACACGGAACCATGAGATAAATAGCAGAAATATCCACCAATCTTTTCATTGCTTGATGAAAAGAGAGGATTTTTCTGAATCTTCTTTTGGATCATACAGTTCATTCCAGTTTCTAGTTATCTTTAAGCAGGTAATTCCTTTCTAAATTGACAGTTCTATTCATATTCATCACACAATATTCTAAAATATTTCCACTCACCTATTGAGGACCAGTGTCTCCTCTACGTTCCACCCTCTTAGTACAGAGTCACTAGGACTATCCAGATCCCCCCTGGAGACCCCAGACACCCAGCACCCGTTTGTGAAAGTGCGTGTGCTGGTGTGTTTGGAGACCAGCTCCAGTCTAGCCTAGCGTCTAGCTCTGAATGATGGAGGACAGGGACAGCTGCTTGAATTTCAGAGAGCCCTTTCATTGCACTCCTCCTCTAAAAGACAGACAGTCTGCTAGACCTTTTTTTAGAAAAGCTACTCAACATGCCCTTAACCTGAAGTCACAGAGTGACAGACTCACAACCTCGCTCACACACAAGCAGTGTGGGATTTTAAGGGCATTCTTAAATTAGTTTTCTCGTGATCAAAGCCAAATTAGATAATTTACTAGAGATGTGAACAAAATGATAAATAAAAAAATGTATATGAAAGTAACTTTTCCATGATAGCTTTGTTAATGTCTTTGACTCACTTGGACTTTGATTGTAAAGTTATATTTTAACAAAGAGTTGCTGTCTCAATTTTCGAACTACCGTACAATCAGTTACTGGGGTGTGGGGGGTCTGAGCATATAACAAATGTTATCAAATTCTGGGTGTCACAATGACACGAAAATGATATAAGACAGGTTTGATGAATGCGTCTTGTGTGACAGACTTATGACTGTAAGCCAGTAGATAAATTATTTTCTCCATCATAAAATAGTGTCCTATAGTGTGGGTCAGATGGAATGCAAAAATATGGAAACATCTGATCTATGCCGCACAACAACAAATGCTGCGCAATAAAAAGTTGAAACATACATAATGCTTTAGGTGTCAAGATTGTCATTACAACATCTTGATAGATGATCCAAAAAGCCCAGTGCTCATGTGTTGGCATATATGCAGGCTGACCGGTCATAAACAGGGTTGTGGATTTAGCATTCGAGTTGATAGGATGATTTAAAGAATGAGAAGAGACACTGACCTCACCTGTCAACAAAACCTATTCAGTTACGCATGTAGACGTCACTTTAATAAACAACATATATAACACACTTACACACAACATTTAGCTTAGGTGAGTTACAGGAATAACCTACTTAAATCGTATGCATTTAAACACATATATTCACTGCAAATGAAATAATCTCCTAAAACACACTCAACCGTGAATACGGTTCCCATCATCTTTTTAGTTTATAACAACAAACATGTTAGCAACATCTAACCAGTTGCAAGTAAGTGAATAACATCTTTGCTGTCATTTTTAAAAAGCAGGTAAGATAATGTTGTAAAAAATACTCACAGTTCTCAAGGTCAGAGTCTTTATTGGACATTTTTTCCTCCGCACCACTATTTTTCTCTGCCACTTTTCCACTGGATGAGTGTGGAGACCTTACTTCCTAGAGAGATGGAAAGAAAAAGAGAGAGAGAGAGACAGAGAGACAGGAGTGGTTAGAAGTAAAACCACCGAGTTAACGTTTCATTTGCATTCTGAACTGAGGAACAGGAAAGAGCAGCAGGTCTCATGCAGAGTTGCTCGAAGCACATTTCAGCGAGTTTAGTCCATTTATTATTAACACTACATCAACAAAACTGTTACATAAGTCAGACTTTATCTGGTGCTGGAAAGCTGTCACTACAGTAAGTCAAGAGAAAAGGCCCAAGAGCCCGCAAATTATATTTTATACGATATAACAAATTCTTGACCGTATGTTATTAGTCCCCATTTTATTGAACTGGAAAATCTGCCAAAATCTATTTGAAAACAATGACAAATTTAGCGATAGGAATTGTGCACAAATGTCCATTTACCATGTAAACTTTTCATGTTCATGTATAAACAAACAACGCTCTGTTTTCCCTCTGTTTCCATTTCACTCGGGTCTGCGTCATGAAGGAATTTGCAAACCAAATCCGCAGCTTTTCCATAGGGCTCACGCAGATGTGAAAAGTTCAAAATATCAGGAAACTAAAATACACACTACCTCATGTAAACACTCACACGCACACACGCTCCCCCCCCACACACATATTTATGCTCACACACACTGAAAAATAGCATGTGTGCACGCACCTATACACTCACATAAACATATGTGAGCACACACACAGACTGGACCATCATCATTTCATGAAGATTCAATAATTATTTTTTACAAATAGAGAAACTTTTCACATTTTATCTTAAACTGTATGTCATTTTAAACAACACGGAGGCAAATCAGCACTGACTCACAAATTATGACAAATCCGAAAACAAAACAGATAAATATTTTTGTATTTAATTTGTATGTATTTAATTTTTACTGAATGTGGCACAATTGAAAAAGCTTAAAACATGAATCAGAAATAAAATCACAATTGCAATGCTCATTTAATAT
>SOMO01000057.1:1321321-1339800 GCA_028128575.1 Paedocypris carbunculus
TGTGTGTGTGTGTGTGTGTGTGTGTGTGTGTGTGTGTGTATCTTTGCAAAGAGATCATGAAAAATTTACGTTCCCTGTGAGGTGGAGAGGTCATGTTTCATGATAGATGAGTCTAGAAATCTCTCTCTACTCTCTGTGTTTATCTCGCCAGCAATTAGCCACTCAATCAGGAAGAGCAGTCACTCACACTGCTGTTCCGGTCCAAAAAACATCTCTGAATTAAAGTTCAAGCCTCTTAATGGAAAGAGTCCATATACAATGTTTGTTAGTCTGTGTGTCTCCCTATCCATCATAATTTTGCTTAAACCTGTTCTTATTTTCTTTTAATATAACTTTGTTGGAGCATTATCGAATGTTACACAACACTAACCCATCCTATTGTTAATTGTCAATAGCAAAACACGCACACAAACTATAAACTAAGTCCTAAAATTCTTAATACTGGTAGCATTCTGACGTTATTTTTTCAGCATCTGATCTTTTGTTAAGAGCCAACGTTTCTGTGCATTTATCAATTCCATGTCAGGACAGATGAACGTGTGTATTTTTTGCTACTCTTTAAACATCACTCTGACTTTCATCTGTTGGTTTTACGCTGCCCACATACATTACCCACAAGCAAATTATAGGGTTATAGTTAAAAAGCCAGCTTTGTAGAAAGGGTCCAAAAATACATGTGAGTGAGTACAGCGTTCCTCTGGTTCCCGGGTTTATAGCCATTTGCAGCCTTATAGTGTCTGTGTATCTATGTTTTTAAAAAAAACGGCACATTCCAAAAATGTATTAGATTAAATGTTCCCTAAGATAACACATCTGCGGTCCAAGAAAGCCAAACTATCAAACTGATACATCTCACAATCTTAAAATCACAGTCTCAAAGTCCATTTTCATCAGCCATGTGAGTTGTCATTCTTGCATCAATTTTTCGGATTTCTGTCACGTTAACCTTTAACAATCATATGTCTCATCAAAGAACTGTAACTGTTTAATCAAATGATTGAATACTGTGGATGCTGGTCGGGATGTTAGCGATTTGAGTCAAAATTCAAATCAATTTGTTGATCCCAAAAGGAAATATTTAATAAAAGCTATTTCATTAACCGAAATGTGATTTAGTCAAAGAAGATGCAACAGTGAAATAGCAAACAAGATTAAACTTTGAATCTTTTATTTTTAAGACAAAAGGTCATCTCATTAATCAAATTGTGTCAAATTCAATTGTCAAAGGACAATAAAAAGTATTATACTCTAAACAGTGCTCTATTCTTTGGAATATACCAAACTCCAGAATGTATCGTCAAATAGGTGTGAGTCTTCAGCACGTCTAAAAACAAAACTATGAAAAAATCAGTAGAATGAACGGATAAAGTATTTCCAGCCACCACGTCTCTCCAGACAGTCTGTTGTTCTTGGAAATAAAATGTGTATAGAATCAAACAGCTGGTGTTTTACTTGCCCTTTCTGTTCCTCCTCCTTCTGTTCTCACTTTCTGCTTTCAGACTTTCTTTAGCCACTCACTGGTGACACTGAAATATGAGTAAAAAGACACTCCGAAACACTCCTCTGTCTAAGTTAAGTGGCTTCGTCCCGTCTTCACTCTCACATTCGTTCATGGTCACTTTAAGACTCACCACATGTTGCGCCGGTGGTTTCTCAAACATTTGCTTCAGGCTGCTGAGTGGGATGTCAAACTTCTCAATGTATCTGTCCTCTTCTAGGTCCTTTTTGGCGTCCGCGGGCCGCAGAGCGAGAGACAAGCGAGCGTGATCTCCTTCTTTCGACACCTCGGGTCTATTTCCTGATTGAGTTTCCATTGTTCAGGAAACCAGATATTCCCGCCTCCTACACGAGAGCAAGAAGGACCACTACTGAGAAAGTGGACAGAGGACGAGAGATACAGCAAAAGAAAGAGCAGGAGAGAGTGAGAGAGGAAGGCAGTGTAGGAGAGGGATGTGGAGAAAGGAGTGCGTGGCACAGTTGTGGTGTCTAGGAGGCTGATCCAGATGGACATGTTGAGGACAGCCTTGAAGGAGGAGAAAAAGTGGGGGGGAAATATGCTGAGAATGCAATATAGGTACAGGAACTAAACAAAACAGCGGTTTCAAGTGTGCTGAAATTCACTCAAACTAAATTGTGCAAACTCCTGCTCAGAGGAAATGACCATCACCTCCAAACAAATCGTGGAAACATGACTGCAGCCCTCCCTAACCCTGTTAACGCCTTTCACATATACACCCCTTCCTTTCAGCACGTTTCCTAAAAAGATAACACATCCTGAGACTATATCCTGTTTGTGTGAATAATCTATCTAACTGAATTATTGTTTTTTACAATATACCTGTAATCATGGTGATCACAATGCTAGTGATCAATTAAAACAAAACAGGGTAAATACTGTATATGTAAAAAAAATAAATAAATAAATAAAATACACACACACATACACACGCAGGCACGCACACACACACTCACATATTGCGTAATTATATTAACTTAATGAGAATTTATTTCAACCTGATTGGATTGAAAAGTAAGACATACTTTCCAAATTAAATGATTATAAATGCTCATCCATTCCCCAAGCTGGATCTTCCACTTCCGAAGTCGATAGGAGTCACATTCACAGTAATTAACCAATCACAGGATAGCCCCCCAACACACACCCCCTACACCCACATAAATCTGCCATACTCAAAAGATGATTAACCTACTACAGAACAGGTAGATTTTTAACATATCCCAGAACAGGACACACTCTGAATAGATGACCAGCCAGTAACAGTGTTATAAGAATATAACATCATGTGACATGACAGAGATGCAACAACACAAACTCATGATGCCATGTATAAAATGGAATGAAATGCACATTTTAAACTAACTTATAGCAGAAAATGGCTGAAGAGAAATAAAAAAGTCCTTATTGAAGGGAATAAGTTTCAGACAAAACGCACAATTGGCACATGACCTACAGTACATTACAGTACAGTATATTCTCTCCCTTCTACTTGCTTCCACAGTCTGTGTTTGCCCTTCTTAAAGGAGACAGTAAATGGGTTGGTGAAAGAGAATGTGAGTAAAACGCACAACAGAAAAGGGAAGACAGGAAACAATGGAGTCAAGTTAATGCACACTAATGTTATGAGAAGCAAGTCCCGACTGTAAGGAGAGAGAGGATTAGAACATCGCAGGAATGCATTATTTAACCCACAGAAAGGCAGCTCACTTACAGCCCTATCTGCTCATCTTACATACTACAAACACCAACATGCAGCGAGACATTCGGATAAAGGTTACTTAGTCCTGTTTCAGCACATTTAGCTTTGACTGCATGATGATGATGATGATGATGATGAAGCTGAAGATTAACAGAAACATTTGTTAATGAATGCGAATGATCAGTCAATTACGGGGTTGTGCATTATCAAGCAGGGTATACCTAAAACTACTTCTGCTGCACTGTAGATTTTCGAGCACCATTCTTTGGAGTCATTCAGGATAAAAGCTGATTCCAGAGTCCACTAAACTAGAGATTTGAGCAGAAGGTTGTCCGATTAGAACAGACAGAACCAATGAATGAATGAACCAATGGGGCAGGGCTTAACCAATGAATTGTCTTATTGATGCTAATTTATGCATAGAATATAGTACTTTGTTCAAAAGAATATACCCTTGAGATTAAGACCCAATAAACAATTGGCTGAGTTACTTGATTGCTTAGTTACATAGAAGTTACCATGGTTTCCACCCAAAAATTCCCTAGATAATCCATTGTAAATTTGTTTTTGTTTGGTACACCAAATCCAGTAGTATTCCTAATTTATGAATGTTGGCGCTGATGGTTGGACTTTATGCAAGACTAGAGATTAGGGATTTTAAAACTAGAGTTTTTAAAACAACTCCACATTGTTTGGAACGAATGCCCTCAGTGACTATGATTGACATTGATTGATTATGATTCTGAAATTAATCATGAATCTGAAATTGTTTTATTGGCTTTTGAATTGCACGTACCATCCACATACCATTTTCCTTATCCTGGGCCTGAGAACGGAGAACCAGTTTGGCCTCTCCAAGGTATTCAGGTAATCTGTTTTGTCTGCCATAGAGTCTGACTTGCAACACAATTAAAATACTTATAAAACACTGGACGTCTGCTCCAACCTCTGGTCAAACCGGAGCGTGTGGAATTTTGCGGAGATGGATACAAGGCATTGTTACTTCCAGTCTGGTATGATAGCTGTGACGGTGTAAAAGCAGCTGCTGGTGAGATGGCTTAGTGCACCTTGTAGGAGAGATAATAATAACACATTCTTGTGTGAACAAAAATAGTTCTGGGATCTCTTCATTGCTGCAAAGGACGAGGGTTCACTCGGTTGTGAACAGCAAAATGACTGACGTCGCTTCCTGTTGGTTTCCTTTCTGGTTGTGTTTGTTTTCTCAGACATCATCATCATCATCATCATCATCATCACAGCAATGTTCATATTTGATTTATTGAAGAATCTTCACAAGAACAAAAGTAGTAGCCACCAGCGCTGTCAACAATATGAAACAAGTCCAAATGCAGAGTTTGGTTAAATACAGTACTAGCACTTGCACATTTCTCAAATTCCTGCAGCCTAAACAAAGCTCTTTGGGGTTTTTTTTTCTTGCCTCCCAGGAACATAATAAACGAATTGTTTTCAGTTTTACAGCAGGTTTATCTCTGCAAGTAAAATGAGAGGGAAACTCAACAGTGGTGCAGCTGCAGTGGGCTTCTTTAACTGGAAAATCCATGTACCTTCACACAGATGGTAAAAAGGCACAACACATTTTTAAAGGTAATTAATTTTTTTCAGTCTTTCAGTTTCATCCATTTACTGAGTGGAAACAGTGAGTTAAACCATTGCAAAGCAGTGACTCACAGAAGTTGAAGAGCCAAGTCACACACAGTCCCATTCATCCACACAAACACCCACTAACCCACGCACCAACCTACACCAAAACACACACACACACACACACACACACACACACACACACACGTAGGCCGAATTTATTGTTCAAGAGTTAACACAATTTTCAACTGAAGTTTGTTGAGCAAGACAATCCGAACTGTCCCATCTCTCTCTCTTTCATCGTGTATGTGTGTGTGTGTGCGTGTGTGTGTAGGTGTGCGTGTCTGTGTGTGTGTGCATAAATGGATCAATCGTAGTGCACATGTTGCAATAGAACGTCCTTTATTGCCATTGTATATGGACCTACTATAATTATAATTGGCAAATAAACTCCAGTTAATGTTCAGTATTATAGAACATAAAAAAATGGGAAAATCTGGAAATAAGAATTTATCACTGTTATCCACAAGTGGGCGCTACTTACTGGCTTTTCTAGTTTATTTTAACCCCGAACATGCTATAATAACAGTGGGTCGTATTTTGGAGATGGACAAATTACTGTTTTAGATTTTATGACAAATTCATTTTCATTGAAAATCTTTTACCTGTATTGGACAAAACATACGTTTTAATAATTTATAATTCATTCTGTCTATTTCTTTTGCACAAACATGAATCCTACTGCGACCCAATGACACTTAAGTCTGACCTTCTGTGATAAGACAAATGCGTCGTAGGGGGAAGTGTTGGGGAAAGCCTGCTGAAAACCCTAGAGCATCATGGGTAGACAACGTGTGATCAATCACCGAAAGCTGTGATGATGTCACGTTGCCAGGCAACTGGAAGAAAATAGCTCCTGCAGGGTCATTCCTGATTGCATAGCGTTTCGGCACGTGCGCGCGCACACACACTCGGGCACCCGCACGCACGTACTGTACAGTGTCTCCAAATGCCTCCAGTTTAAAGAAGGAATTGCACCACATTTGGACCTTCTGTTTTCCTAACTCTCGTAAAATCCACTTTCCAGCAGGGAGCTTTTCAAAGAGATAACATATTTAATATTAATAATAATAATTTATTAAATATGAGATAATAACTGAATTCTGGGAATTTTATTACTTATTTAATAGCACAGATATGAATTGAATTTAAGGCAAATGCTGAATATATAATAAACTTAAATTTAACAAAACAAGTTCAGGCTTTTATCTTTTCTTTTTTTCTCTGAAATGTATTTAAATTTGCGAAATAAATGAATGAAATGAAAGTCACTTCTGCTCTGCTCCAGGTGAAAGATACATTTTTCACATGTTCAAGTTCAGTTCAGTGCTCACAGTTTCCACATCCAATTAATCTTACACATGTTCAGAAAACCCTATAAAATAACGTTATTGTTTTTCTTTTTCACATAAACCAAAGTATTCTGTGATATTTTTTTCCAGGATATCGAATTAAAACAAGTATTTTTAACTTTGTAAAATATATAATACATATAAAATCTTTTTTGTCGGGGTTTAGAACTATCACCATGTGATATTAACTGCCATTAATGATGATACTAATGGTATTAATATAGTTCATGCATGAAACTACCACACTACAAACAAAATATGCCGACCATTGATTGCTTCATAAATTTTTATGTACATTTAAAACCAGGACCTGGCTTTCACATAGCACTGTGCAAATAATGTCAACAAAATCTGTCAATAATAAAATAAAATGAAGTAAACCAATAACATGGGCTTCTACTATTTACAATATAAACAATAGAGAATAAAGCACATCAATGGTGGTCCCAGTACAGACGGTCAAAAACATACAAGTAGAGCTCTCACACATAAATAAGCTTTCGTGATCTTTGTCTGCATTCAAACCCTTTCACACCAATTTCCCGTGCATCCCAATGACAGTCGGTGGCGTGTAAAAGTGCTCCTCTACAGAACTGAGTACAGAGGTGAGATAGAGCATGCCAGTATGTACAAACAAAACCACCACCAACGGTTTGAATGAAGAGCTTGATGCCATGTATAAGTTGTCCATTGGTAGAGCGACCTGCTCCTATGCACAGGATGGGTTGAAGTTTGGAAGATACCTTTTCTTCCTTTTCTTGTTGAAAGTAGGCAGTGAGACATGTCTGGAATCGAGACATTCAGCAGGGTTACATTGTTGTTGTTTCCTTTTTGAGTCTACATTCAGGCTACCTACAGTCTGTTTCCACAGCAGAAGGAATTGCTGCAATCGTCTTGCCCGTGAAATGGTTTATTCTTGGTTATAAGATTAAATGTTTTCTTTAGTGATGTCAGATAAGATGAAAGGAAAGAAGGAAGGATGTGTATACAGGGATAGAGATAGAAATAGAGAGAGAGAGAAAAGATAGATAGATAGATAGATAGATAGATAGATAGATAGGCTGTATCCATTCAGATTGCCAAATTGTCAGAATCCTTTAAACATCTGGACACGATACATTTAGATGGTTGTGCTCCTACCACGGAACAGAAGACTGTTTTGAATGATTTTTTTTGTTCGTAAAAACAGTACAGTAAGGCAGTGCAAACATGTCTGCGTCATTGATTCGAGTTTTGGAAAAAAATAAACATTCTAGTGGTGAAATTCCTGATTAGAGCAGCATGATTCTGATTTCAGCTTCTACTGAGACTGGAACCTGCTGGAATTTGTCTGCATGTGGTATTTGTTCGGATTTGCGATGGGAAGAATAGGAGCATCTGGAATAGGTACTACTGGATATGGTTGACATTCCCAATCTCATCCACAGACTTCAGATAATCGAACCCATGAGTAGAAAAGTTCATGATTTTAAAAAATGAGCTAACAAAAATGTGCAGGTATATAATACGCCATTCAATAAGAAAGACACCAGTGGTAGCATTAGCACTAGCTACTGATGACCGTAACAGTTTCTTTCAGTCCTCGGGATTGTGTAACACTCAAAACTTGAAGACAAACTCACACCCCACTCAATACTTGCCAATGCTCACCAGACTCCTTAATGAGTGTGTGTGTGTGTGTGTGTGTGTGTGTGTGTGTGTGTGTGTGTGTGTTTTGATGACTCAACACAACTTTTCTCATCAACGTCATCAATTCACCCTAAGGCTACTGTACCCACACACACACACACACACACACACACACACACACACATCCGTCGTACACACACACACACACACACACACACACACGGACACACACCCGTCCCACACACAGACACACACACACACACACACACACACACACAGTTTGGCATTAGTTCCAAAACCTCTGGGGGTGAATCGCACCCTGGTGTCTTCTCCACTCTGTAAACAGTGTTTCTGTTGAAAAGAACAGTCTCTATTTCAATCCAACCTCTATTTTTTCCGCTCTCTCGCATCTTTTGCTTTGTCTTCTTTCTCTCGTTTCTCTTTCTCATATTTGTCTTTCTCTGACTTTGCCACGCTGTTGTAAGATGGCGGGGAGGCAGATGAAGGGGTCATGTCCGTTTTGTCCGAAGCGGAGTTCTCCTGAAACTTCCCGATTACCAGCACCTCCTTGTCGGGAACACTCACTCCCCGATCTTGCAGCTGCTTCCGGTACACTTCGGAAGCTTTCTTTACAGTTTGCCTTATTCGGAAACGTCGGAAGGCTCTCTGTATGATGACGGCGGACATTTCCTCCTGTTTCCGCCGGAGTGTGGTGGTGATGGGCTCGTAGGAGACTTTAGAGGGGTTGGAGGCCATGAAACGGTCCTCCATTTGCCCCCTCAGAGCATCCATCTCGCCCTCTTCTCCCAGGACCCTCAGCGTGAAGGCGAACAGGATGTCCAGGCAGTGAATTCGATCGCCACTGACCATTGGCAGATCCATGGCGATCAGCTGGATCTTGTTTGGCTTTGCGATGCGTAAAGGGGGATCCAGAGCGTCTGCAAAATCCGAAAGCTTGTCGTACTCTACAAACTGTGTGGCGTTGGGATCAAATCGTTCCCAGACTTCATAGAACATCTCAAAGTCATCCTCACTGAGCGGTTCGGCGCTCTCCTCCGTAGCCACGCTGAAGTTTTCCAAGATCACCGCAATGTACATGTTCACAACTATCAGGAAGCAGATGATGATGTAGCTCACGAAAAAGAAGATGCCGACCGAAGGGTTTCCGCAGTTGCCACGGTATATGCTTCCAGGATGCTCCATTTGACTGTCACAGTCGGGGTCTTGCTTATTGAGGATTGGGGCCAACAGGCCATCCCATCCTGCCGAAGTGGTAATCTGGAACAAGCAAAGCATGGAGTTTCCAAACGTCTCAAAGTTAAACATGTCGTCGATCCCAGCCTCCTTTTTTACATAGGCAAAATTTGACATTCCAAAGATGGCATAGATAAACATAACCAGAAACAGGAGGAGGCCAATGTTGAACAAGGCAGGAAGTGACATCATCAAGGCAAAGAGGAGTGTGCGAATGCCTTTGGCTCCTTTAATGAGACGAAGAATTCGGCCAATCCTGGCAAGTCGTATGACACGAAACAAGGTTGGCGATACAAAATACTTCTCAATCAGGTCAGAGAGGAACATGCCTGAAAAATCAAACACAAGAATTGTGAACAATGAAACCAGTCATGTTCTGTTAGTAATTTAAGGTTTTAAAACATTCTAGGTTCAAAAGTCTGCTGAACCGATGAAAAGCCAAACTACTTACCAACAATTGACAGAATGACCACCACAAAGTCAAACACATTCCAGCCAATGGTGAAGAAGTAATGTCGAAGTGAGATCATCTTAAGTATACATTCTCCAGTGAAGAGGACTATGAAGATCAAGTTTACACGGTACAAAATATCTCCCATTTCCTGTGTCTGGTCATCTGTTTCAACCATCATGGTCACCATGTTCAGGCAAATCAGGATCATGATGACAATGTCAAAGGCTTGCTTGGTGATTAAGTCAAAGACAAAGCCTTGAAACTTGTTCTACAGGAAAATGATAAAAGAAATTATCCACACGGCACTTGGTTGTAATTGACAGACTATTTGCCACAGTTGTTGAGTCGTACCAAAGGCCTAGGAATTGGTTTCTGAGGCTTCTTAGATCCCAGTTTCTTCATAGCGTTGTAGTATTTCTTCTGTTCTTCTGTCATGAAGATATCCTGACCTCCAAGGTAAAGAGAACATGAAGAAGACTGGTTACAATCAGGTAGTAGTTTGACCACTTTCACACATCTCAAACAAAATATCTGCTCCGTTTTCAGTCAGCACCTAAGGTCCCATTTCTCACTTGACGTGAACGTGTGTATGCTTTGTAAACAAAAGCGTAAATTATATATAGAGCACTTTACTATGCTTTGATCATTAGTTGAATAAACACAAAGCGTAATAAAAAGCAGATGGGAGGCAGTTGTTTGGTTCTCATTATATACACATATTAATAATACATTTACTATCTGTGGTTGTTTGCATAGCTTTTACCTCACTAAACAAATTGAGCCTTTGTTGAAGGAAAGAGCTATTTTGAAAGTTTAAATTAATCTCTTTTCAGAATATATATTGCCTGTCATAGGCAATATATATTCTGAATATATATGTGTACATAGGCACACACGTGTGTAATCAGATCTAGGACTAAGGATGACACGCTTCATTTTTTGGGGGCTTTCAATCCAAGTCATGTAAAAAAGTGGCGCCTTAAGTTTATCACTTTATTTTACTTAAAACATTTAATTTAGAAGTTAAAAACTAAATATAATATTTCATAGTAATAAATTATTAAATAATTATTGGAGCAAAGCAAAGACACCAATAAACTGAATGCATGATTGTCATAGAACAACAACACAAACACAAAAGATAAATTAATCTCTAAAAGCAAGCAAGTCAAGGGATTTTGTTTTGAATTGGTTTCATTTGTTTCTCACTGTGCTTCTCATTTCCAAACTGATCCAAACAGTAGTACTCAATTCTCCTTTGTTTCCCACATTTTAGACACATCGTGAATTGTTTCGCTTTACAAAGGCGTAAAAGCTGACGTAAAAATACAAAAGAATAATTTTTTTTTATACTTTGCTTCTTGTATCCGGGGAATATGTGTTGCGTGTTTTAAAAGTCAAAGGCTTTAATATATTTTTCTTAATTAATCTCTCCAGAAGAAATACTTATCTTTTTCTTTTGCTGATTGAAGTTATCAATAATCACACCGATGAAGAGATTAAGTGTGAAGAACGAGCCAAAAATAATGAAGATGACGAAGTACAGGTACATGTAAAGGTTTGATTCATAGTCCGGTTGTTGCTCTAACTGCAAGAAAATTCAAAAAAAGAAGTGTAGCACACAGTTAAAGTCAAAGTAACAATTTGGGCGAACAAAGCAAAACATTACAATAAACATTGTTAACAAAAACATGTTTTTAGTGCAGTGATGGCATTGAGCAAATTACAACGCAATAAATAAAAAAGAAGAAAATTATGATCATAACCAGGACAGAGGCAACAATTTATGTTTGGATTCCTGCACCTAGACTGAATATAAATACAGCATTATGTATTTAATTTAAACCTTATCTTATGTCTATAAAGCTTCAAGTATAACATTTTACTATTATCTTTTTATTAAATTATTTAACATTATACAGTATTATACATTTTCCTGTATGTGGGAAAAAAACTAACTCACAACTAATAAATCTGAGTGCATTGTTCTGATTAAATACTAGCACAGTAACAATAGCCCGTATTTGCTCGAACCCCTCAATACTACAATATATTGAAAAATGATGAAAAAAATATAATATCTATGAATATCTAAAACAATATATTGTGGGAAATGATGGCTGTATGATCAACTTACATCACGTGAATCCACTGCTGCATACATGATGTCCATCCATCCTTTAAATGTGGCCTTTAAAAACACACAATAAAGTACCAAGATGTTGATACATGATACATCACTAGCTGTATCTCATGATTAAGTTTGTATTTAATGAATTAGAGGTGTAACACTTTTTAGCGTATGAGATTTCCAATAGCATTTCATTGTGAAGTGAGGAGAATAATTCATTATCTTTTACTGTACTGTAATTTGTTCAACTGGCAACACACGCAGGCATTATGTGTATTTATGAATATTCATGAGTAAACTGACAGAATATTAGGAATTATAGCAGCATGATTTTAAGTAGTGGGAACTTGCTCCATCATTAGATTATTGTGGTTATTAAGAACAATTCTTTTTTTAGGTGTTTTTACTTGCTTTATCTTTATTCTACAAAATTATTTGTTATTGAATACATAATTAAATGTATTTCCCGCACACCAAGTCACTATGCATGTAAAAAGTAACAAGTGAAAGTAAATAGTAAAACGTAAACCAAAACTAACATTTCCAACGAGCCGCACACACTTTTTTTTTACATTTTGTTTACAATTTTGTGTACACTGTATCAATCTATTAATTTCACGATAATCTGTTGCTGCACCCCTATAATATAATAATATAATTATATTATAATTATATAACTATTAAAACAATACATTGATCTTATGATGGATCAGAAAAAAGCTTTGTAATATCTTTCTCACCACT
Source organism: Paedocypris carbunculus (assembly GCA_028128575.1). Lineage (NCBI taxonomy): Eukaryota > Metazoa > Chordata > Actinopteri > Cypriniformes > Paedocypris > Paedocypris carbunculus. The sequence goes on from SOMO01000057.1 coordinate 1,333,766, forward strand.
TGAAGCAAGGCGAGGTATCCAGCTCCCACATTATCAAAATTAATCTTCACATTTTTCCAGCGTGCTGTGTCGTTGTTTTCAACCAGAGCCATGCAGTCGGACTTGTTGTTAACCACACTGATCGGAATCATCTCATCGTTGGTGATATTAACGCAATGGTAGTACTTCCCAGCGAATAGGTTGACACCCATGATGCTGAAGATCAGCCAGAATATCAAACACACCAGTAGCACATTCATGATGGAAGGTATAGCCCCGAGCAGAGCATTCACTACAACCTAGAACACAGATCAAGATGTTTATACTAGATATGTCCTCTGTTGAGAATCTGCATAAAACCACTGGATGCATGATTGATAAAATATCAATATGTAAAATGTAATAACAAGAATCATATAAACACTTAGATTAAGAATATTGTGTTTTGGAATAATATGTATAACTATTATTATTTATTAAGTAATTTTTCATAATCTTATATAATTCTTATATTTATTTTTCATTGTTGCTTTGCAGGTGTTTGTTTTTTGAAAAGCAAAACACTTTTCATGCTGGCATTTGGCCAAGTTTTTTTTGGAGTCAAAAAATATAATGATTTGTCATAGTCAATACATGTAAAACACAAATTGACAAAGCTATTTATTTACTAAATCACCAAATTTATGTTGAAATATTAACTATAATATAGCTACTGTTTTTATAACTGAATATTAACGATTTACTAAATTATTAACACTTGAAGAAATTCTGTAGTTAATAAAAACATAAAAATCAATCAGGATTGTTATGAATAAGACGAGATTAAAATAAAATCCCTGTAAAAGCCGCATCTATTTTACTTTACAAGTTTATGTTATAAAGGAATACAGTACCTATGTTTGCAGCTTTGAATTAAGATTTTTTTTCTTCGTGACTAGACAAAGGTCATTTCTGCTGCATGGCGGTGCATGTGATCTTACCCGCATTCCCTCAAACCGAGACAGTGCTCTTAGAGGCCGGAGAGCCCGTAGCGTCCTCAGCGACTTAATGGCAGTTAGTTCGGAGTAGCCGAGAGCGTTCGCCACAAGACTCACTAGCGACACCTGTCAAATATACATGAGTCATATATCACATGCTTCTCAGGCACATAAACGGACATGTGTGATGTTGTGGTGTCTACTCACATCCACAATCAGGAAGTCAAGCCAGCACCAAGCATTAGTGAAGTACTTGACGAAGCCGTAAGCGACCCATTTCAGAATCATCTCCAGAATAAAGATGTATGTGAAGACCTTGTCTGCATATTCCAACACCGTTTTAATTGTCTTGCGCTGCTCAATGTAGATGTCCTCGAAAGCCTAAATTAACATGAACTTTAGTGTAATAACATGTTTAGAATTTGTGTGTTTGTTTGTGTGTGTGCTCACCAGTGCTCCACTGCTTAGTAAAATCATAAAGATGATGAAGGATTCAAACCAGTTGTGCTCCACAATGATAAAGCATGTTTTCCTGAGAATCCACCAGCTTTTCCACTTTCCCTTTTCCACATCGACCTGACAGCACTGAAACCTCATCACACAGCCTGTGCCAAAAGAACACAAGTGTTAGACGCTCAAAGCTCAGTTTCAGTTTGATTTAATGCCTGTGTACGTGACACGTTTAGACTCATATATGTCTCATGTCTTTACACCTGCTGTGATTTAAAGAACAACAATTAAACTATATAAATCTTGTTAAAGGAAAACATTCACGATTGTCTTCACATCTATGACTTGTATTGAAATTCTGCATTTTTCCAACCATAAGAGAAAAGATCAAACATGATAGTTTATTTTTACAATAGAACAATGTTGACAATTGTTGTGAAGAATATATCCAGTGCCTTGTGTGAAAAAAGATTAGATACATCTTTTAAATAAAACCGTTGTAGATGTTTTTGATAGTGCCAACTTACTTATATACGTACTATATATATTTATATCATTTTTCAAGGTTCACCTTCTGTGAAACAGGCCTCGGGGTCCAAGGACTCTTCTGGCTCTAACTCGATGGACTCAGCCCCTTCTCCTGGGGGTCGGATATCCACTGTGCTGCCCTCCGATGAACTGAGAACCCTATCTACTGGAAGCTTCTACACACAGATGCACAACCAGACGGAAGAAAGCAAACACACACACACGTACACGCACACAATTAGTCTTTACTGAAGGATTGACTAGCTAGTCCACATGTCTTTGCAGTTATTCTCATTCTCATGCAGTTTTTGATCATTCAAAAGTACCTACAAGCCTGTGGATTTAATTTTTTTCTGGATTGGGTTTCGGATTAGCAGCCAGGTATGAAGACGAGCATCTCTGGCTTTATTGAGTAATCTCACAGTAAGCTGTGGGTACATTTGACGTGCCTTCATTCCTTCCTCATGCATGTTTTTTTGTTGTTCTCAAGGTGCATTACTTCAAATCCAAGCTTGTGATTTTGTCATCAAATGTCAAGTGCTTTGAGTATTTTCATGTCCAGTGCAAACGTCAGCACCTTACCTTTCCCCACCCTTTTCAGAAACAAATAACTGATTTCTATTCAATCCTCCCAATACATTTGTATTAGCATCATTCAGATTATCACATGACCCCGCCCTAATGAGCGCAACTCTTTTATCGACATGAAAACACGGGCTGGAAGTCCATTCCGTTAAGCAGTGGTCAAGCTTCGGTCCGCCAGTCAGTTTGAAGAAGAGGGAAGCCGCATTAGCGATAACTAACACCAGAGCCACACGCAAAGTCCTAGACAGCATTGATTTGGAGCAGCAAAGGACCTGAAGTGAACAAGCTGTTGGTCTATAGAGCCATTCTGCCAGACAAATATTTCTCTAAAAAAACATTTGTTTAGCTCAGATGTTCTTGCTCAAATACAGAGCTGTCGTACTTGCTATTATGTAACTACAAAAGTTCCACAACTCACCATAAGGGTATGAACTAAAGCTAGGAGATAGGGTATATTGAACATTACTTCAGGCTTTCCCATCATTTGCTCTGCTCTGATTGATCGTCCCATCGAGAAAAAAAAAAGTTTTGCTTTTAATGTGTTCTTAATACAAAAAATTTATATTCTGCCTTTTAAATGAATTTACTTTCCTTGAAACAGTTACACTCTGATCTAAATAGTTTTTATTTTACAGGAAAAAAATAATCCAATTTTTGTCAAATTAATAGGAACTTGTTATCAGAATACTTAGAGCATACTGTTTTTTTTTTTTTTAACATCAACCAACCTTAGTAGAAACTATTGTGTCTGTTTATCTCCAGCTGGACTGATATAAATGGTCGCCCAGAAAGACAGAGAGAAAAAAGAGAGAGTTTAGAGACACGTAGAAGGGACATGCTGTCTAAAACCGAGCTGGAGCACTGGTAGCTGTGGATCCCAGCTAATGCGGCACAGGGGAATGATGTAAGCATGCTATGTGCACATTTACGATCTTCCATGTTTCTAACATTTTACTTCCAGGAAGAATGTAAGAGGCAACCCTACGCTGCTCTGATCCAAACTCAATTTTCCACAAGTCTTGGATCCACAAGGTTTTCTCATGATTTTGCAATCGTTACTGAATGGCATGATGGAACAACCGATTATCCTCAGTTTTATTCTAAACCTCATCAGACCTAAACTTACACCTAAACCTAAAGTTGAATCTAGTCACTTTTCTTCTATATTATCTATAAAGCTTCCTTCAATACTGTTTCCAAAAAGGAATTTAAAGATCAGATTTTCTTTGTTAGCTTGACAGCTAATAAAAGCCTCTGATTGGAATACACTGAAATGTGAGATTGGAGAGAAATATTTACATAACAAACATACACAGCACAATCTAATCTTTGTGATGTGATCACACAAAATAGAAATGTAATAATCTTAATGTAAAGATTTAACAAAATCACATAAATGCTTCCATTGGCAGCTAGTTATCCCAAAGCCAAACTGATTTATGTCACAAAACCCCTTTAGAGATTCACTTATATAGTTAAAAAAACCCACATTTCTCACACAAGCACAAGCTTCCTCACGTTCTGCATTAAGGTCGATTAAATCTGATTCCTCACTGACAGCTTGTACGGAAAGAAAATACAGTGTAACAGAAATATGTTGAATGGGCTATTGATGTAAAATGACAATCTTGCTCATTCCATATGATTGAAGATACTGCAAAGAAGCCCAGTGCTACAACAGAAACACAAATTCATGTAAAAATGAACAAACTGAAACGAAAAGGCTGACAGCTGCCTCTCTTTGGTGCAAAAAAATAAAGAAAAATAACGGGTTGTTTAGGTGGGAGGGAGGGAAGGGCACAGGCACTGAGAAACAAAACCGAAAGAAAAGGGCAATCCGATTCAAAACGAGATAAAATGAGAAAAAGAGCGAGAGATAGGCAGAGGAGTGTTTGGTCTGATTTAGATGGCAAAGGCAGTCTCCATGGTTAGTGTGGGTAAGGAGGAAGGTGAGTCTCTTACAGGGTTCTCTCACAGAAAACCTTGGTTCATCTTGTCATAACGCTGCAATAATAAGTCACACACAGAGAGGAGATACACACTTCACATAACATGGATAATAACGTCGGCAACTTCAACACTGATTAAACTTAAGATACTAGATGCACAATTAGTGAATAGTAGAAGAGGGAAGAGAAAAACAGTTAAGTAGTGACAGTGTTGCTGGAAAATCATGGAACTAAGCTGTGATACAAACAAACACACACACACACACACACACACACACACACACACACACACACAGCATTACGCACCCTCAATTTCACCCTGGGCACGGATGCTGAATTTAGCAATTTCCTTAACTGTCTCACTCATAGTCTGGAATGCCTGATACCATGCCTGCTCGGTCAGATGTGAATAATTCACATTAGTGTGTGCAAGAGGTTGTGTGTTGGCAACGGTTGAGTATGTCTATGATATGTGTTTTGATGTAATGAATATACTCAGTTTACCAGCTACAATGCCCAGAGATTTGCTTTAACTAGCTGCAGACGTACAGGGTCAAGTTACCCCTGCGCAATCGCCAGACAAACACACACAGACACAAACACAAAGGCATGATGGGTTCAGAAAGAAAAAAAGAAATATGCCGCGGCAATATGACTTAATATAACCATTTGTCCCCACAGTGAAAATGACAGTGATTCTTGAAGCATTACAAATATAGTACGTACTCCCAAATTCAAAAGATTCATATCAAATACTTGCTATTAATCCATACTGTATGNAGTGATTCTTGAAGCCTTACAAATATAGTACATACTCCCAAATTCAAAAGATTCATATCAAATACTTGCTATTAATCCATACTGTATGTTTTACACAATCTCTGTCAAAAATGAAAAGCTGTTTGATTTTCATAAGTCCACCTTACCTCTTTACTGCCCTCCACGTCAGACGAGTCGCTACTGAAATCTTCAGTGTTCAGATTTTCAAAGTCGGACTCTCCTACCGCAATTGGCACTGTGACAGTGAGGCTGGGATTGTGTATAAACGACATGTAGTCGCCCTCCTCGATTCCATACTTTACGTGGCCTTCAACCCCGTTGCCGGGGGACACGCAGCCCTCCTTCAGATAGTCCTTAGTGAGGTCGACAGTCACCGGAGCGTGATTGGACTGGCAGTTCTCCTTGCCGTCGCTGTGAAGGTCATCCAGAGGTTTCTCCTCGTCTAAGGTGCGTGGTTTGGAACCGGCCAGACAGAGGCTTTGAAGGAACTGTCGAAGAGCGAACTTGACCAAGGAGATGCCTTTGTGTATTCTGCCCACTGCGATCTGCAGGTTATTCATTTCACTGTCGTCGTCTGTGGCCGCTAGGTTGTCGGCACTGAAAGAGCTCAACAGCAGGGCCAGGAACAGGTTCAACACCTGCCACAAATACACAGGCACGAGTTCAACATAGGGTAAACAATGGTCATTTTATTAATGACCATTAATTAGTGTTTCAAAAAGTGCATCATGAATTTAGTGAATCAATATTAACAGTGTTGTAGCAACAACAACAACAACAATAATAA
>SOMO01000057.1:1339848-1357705 GCA_028128575.1 Paedocypris carbunculus
TAAAAAATATATATAATATATAAATATTAAAAGAATCTGAAGTCTGACAAAACTAAATATAAAAACTTGTACAAAGAAAAATGTGCAGTTTGCTCACCAACAAAATAAAACGTATTGAACTAATAAAAAATGTGTCTGATGGAAATTCCACAAACTCAGCATCACTCTTGCTGCTTAATGAATCTTACCACCAGATTCCCAATGACCATGACCATCATGAAGACGATGAGACACATCGACTGCCCTGCCACTTCCATGCAGTCCCACATTGTTTCGATCCATTCGCCACAAAGAACCCGAAAGACGATGAGGAAAGAGTGGAAGAAATCGTCCATGTGCCACCGAGGCAGCTCACAGTCTTCTGAGATTTTGCAGACGCAGTCACGGTAGCTCTTCCCAAACAGCTGCATCCCCACCACAGCGAAGATGAAAACGATGATGGCCAAAACCAGGGTTAAGTTCCCCAACGCTCCCACAGAATTACCGATGATCTTAATCAGCATGTTCAGGGTGGGCCATGACTTTGCTAGTTTAAAGACTCTTAGCTGCGAGAGAAAAAATGTATTGATGTTCAGAATCAATATAAACGCCTGTTTTTTTGTTTGCATTTATTATTGCAACAGAATGTGCACTAGTCTTTTAGAATATGTTTTGTTGTTGTTCATACTAAATAAGACCTTATGAGTAAGTTGTGTGTGACTGTAGAACCAAATACTGGCATACACACACACACACACACACACACACACACACACACACAGAGATAATCAACTCTATAAATTCAGAGTGCCAGTAATTCAGAGGCCATTTCTAATTACTGAAGTATTAAATGGTGATGCAAAGAACATAACTGCTTACCAATCTAAAAGAGCGCAACACTGAAAGCCCTTCTACGTTGGCAAGACCCAGCTCCATGAGACTCAGGCTTACGATGATGCCATCAAAGATGTTCCACCCTTCTTGAAAGTAGTAATATGGATCCAGGGCGATGACCTTCAGACACATTTCAGCTGTGAAGATTCCAGTGAAAACCTGCAGGACGCCCAACAGACAAATAGCAGATAGAAATGCATGACAAATCAATACAGCAAATATATCTTTTTTTCGTATATTTTCAAGAAACGAGACTTGTTGTCAAGAAACGAAACTTCAGAACTTACCAGGTTCCCAACTGACAATACATAGTTGAACTTCTCTGTCATGGGATAATGTTCCATAGCCATGAAGAGAGTGTTGAGGACGATGCAGATGGTGATTGCCAGGTCTACAAACGGGTCCATCACTACCATGTTCACAATTTCCTTCACTTTCAGCCAGGCAGGACAACAATCCCAGATCAGAAAGCAGTTGGCAAATTTGTACCAGCATGGAGGGCACTTCTGCCGCGATTCCTCGAGTTCTGCAAAAGAAAGAATAATTTTATTAATAATTACAAAATTTTGCTTTTGTAAAATTATGCAAAATTATACAAAACAATGAAATTATGGATGCACCTTTGGAGATCTATGCTTAAACCAACACAACGCTTTTAATTTATAAAACTCAAATGTCAGACCAAAACAAAGTGAAACGGAAAAATACAAAGAAACTAATAGAGTAAAAAAAATAAAAATAAAAATCAGGAACTTAAAAATAAAAAGCGTCCTGGCGTTTTTTCAGAAGCGAATAAACACTGTTGATAGTGTCAGCAAGTATGTCTTTGCCAAAAGGTCAAAACATTATTTATTCATTAAATGTGACCTGGTAAGTAAATAAAACTAAATCCTACTTCCATCAGAAGAAATCTATGCTAGAGGTAGTTATTGTTAGGACCACCACAATGTATGTATTGATCTGAATTAAACCTGTCATCAAATAATCCGTATGAGAAAGAAAGAGAAACAGAGAGAAAGAAAGAAAGAAAGAAAGAAAGAAAGAAAGAAAGAAAGAAAGAAAGAAAGAAAGAAAGAAAGAAAGAGAGCATGTTATCCCGAATCTCTGTCTTAATTTCACATGTAATTTAGCTTTTGAGTCTCAAACTCTTTTTTGTCCTTCTGACCTTCCATAGTATTGGTTAGAATGCTGGCCACACTCAAAGCTCTTTTTCTGGCCACAGTTTCATCCATGTAATCAGAAGGCTGATGTGATCCCGAACGCTTTTTACGAACTTCTGACTCAGTGGTTGTACCCTGAAAAGACCCAAAGAGAAATAGAGAATGAGTTCAAAGCATTTTTACATGCTGTAAAACACCTTTTAAAAGAGAACATCGTATATATTCTACCTCAGGAAGCAAGCGACCAATGGGTGACGTTGGCACTGAAGTTCCACCCACCAGTGACACCACACCATTGCAATCCACCGTGCAGTGCATCTTTCCATTAGCCGGGAGCATAATCCGTGGGGCAAGACTGCAGTGACTGACGGTGGAACTTCTTCTCTCAATACAGCGGGGAACAAAGAGTGATCCTCGCCGACTGTCACTGTCCTCAAATGTGCTGTGCTCATCATCCGCAAAATCATTCTCTGAGCCAAAATCTCGCGCTCGGCCACGAAAGCTAAACAAGCTGGTACGACTGTTCCTCCTCGGAGAAAAAAGCGATCCGCGGATGCTGAGAAGAGACTGAAAAAACAGAAAAAAAAAATGATATCGGCATTCTTGGTGAATAGAAGGAATAGAAAACATACATACTTCAAAGTAGACTTACAAAAATACAAAAACATATATTTATTTTTAATTAAATATTAAAATGTCCATGTATCTAAAATACAGGAATCTTATAGACAATAGTTTACTACTTTACTACTTAAGACAATATATTAACGTTTTTATAAAAAGTTTTGAATTCTTGTTTAATTTTAAAAAGAGAGAGAGAGAGAGAGAGAGAGAGAGAGAGAGAGAGAGAGAGAGAGAGAGAGAGAGAGAGAGAGAGAGAGAGAGAAAAGAAAGAAACAGAAAGGAGAGAGAAGCTGTTGAACCTTCTGCAGATTCACAGATTTCTTCACCCTGATGATGGCCAGCACAGACATAAATTGTCTTTAGTAAGCAAGATAGTGTTCGTTAATTCATATGCATTTTTAAAAGGGTTATCTGAGCTCACTATATTACACTATATTGGCTCAACGAAAGTGCACAAGCGAAACTGCACAAGCCCAGGTTCACTGGTTTGTTCCCTAGTGTCAGGGATTCTTAAACCAATCTTTAAGTAAAGTATATGATACATTAAGAACTTTCAACTTGCATAGAGACTTTGCAAAGTATTGTCTGATACTTGTTTGCTAATTGTTGCCAAGTTCATGTGAGTTTTAGCTTGTTTACTTGTGTATTTGTTTCCTGTGTTTCTACTTAGTGGTATTTTTGGATTACTCTAATTAGATATTATTTGCCATTCTGGACTGTCTTGTTGTGTTTATGTACCTCTTGCCTGTGAACTGTATCAAGTTTGCATTTGCTTAATAGAACGATTTAATCGCTTAAGATTTCTGATCTCTTTACTTAAGCATAGTAAAATATGTAAAGACAGAAACATCTCATTTTGTTTAATAAGGTTGGCATTGATAGTGACAGTGTCATTGATGAGCAAAAGACTCCATCACATATTCCATCCCTGGGTTTGGGTTAGAGACTCACCTGATTAGGAGTTGAGCATTTCTTTTCGTACGAGAGACGGTTGGCATCAATAGAAAAGCGGAACCCTGGACGTCTGATACTGTCATCTGATGCGGACTTGTGGAACTTCTCTTGGTCAGCTTTCTCCTCCTCTTCCCTTTGTTTTCTTTTCTTCCGCCGGTTCCTTCTCTCTTTGGCGCTCTTGGAACTGAGTCTGGAACCCCCGGAGGAGCTTTCCTCTGACAAGCCCCCTCTCCCGCTGTACTCCCCACTCTCTGTTGCTGCTGCCGCGGCAACCTGTCAACCAATCACAGCACAGAAGCTGTTGTCAGGGGCAACCTGGGGTAGACTTAGTTCACGCTCACATGCGGAAAACAGAGGCAGTGGCTAAGGATAGAAAGCAGATTGCTATATATGTGTTCCGACTAAATTGCTGGTACTCGTTGCGTTGTTGGTCAAGCTCTTTAATACCGACTACTCCTTACAGGTTATCATTGTGGTTTTAAGTACTGTACATCATTTAGATTTTCACAATTTTGAGGAATGTAAGTTGTTTATTAAGCAAAGGAGAACTACCACTGTCAATATTAATCCACGTTTATCATTCAATTTTCTAAACATTCATCGATACAGTCCTCAAAGGGAAATATGAGAATCGATCAAAATAACAGAAATATAGATTATTAGATGGGGTGCTATTACTCCATCCTTTTTATCTAGCTGTTCATCATTATTGTTAATCACCCACAAGCAACAATTGATTATTTGTCTCCCAGAGTTTATATCTGTACAACCAGTGATACCACTTATATACTCTTCTATTTAACTGTATCTATCCATCCATCCAATTATCCATTCACCTTTCCATGTTTCTATCTTCTTACCATTCCTCCTTCTACTGATATAATTCTTTTCATCTATGTATCTGAGAGATTTTTGTTGATCTATAAACGCGCCTTTCCTAATGAATGAATCAATACATCCATCTATCTATAAATTACACTAAATGCCAGTATACACTGCACATTTTTGACATTTTGGACTTCTGTTCATGCTGTTCTTTGTCTTTTTTCCCTTTCTGACGTTCTTTTTTTATGTGTTTACTAAGAGAAAGGACACTCCCGCTCTCTTGCTCATTATCTTTCCGTTTCCATGGTGACAAGGCACTGTTAGCCACAGCAGTGTGATACTGAGAAACTTCAGATATGATGGAAGCAGAGTAGGGGAATGAGATTCAAGAGATCATGATAACCAAAAAAAAAAACATACTGAACAATAATGTAAAGTCTTTCGAAGTTTCAAACTGTACATTTGAACATGGATGTTTCAGTGTATAAGAAGGTGTTTCAAACCTGGGCTTCTTCCTGTTGCCTCTTTAGCTGCTCCAGCATGGCCTGAAACTCTTCCTCTTTCTGCTGGGCCTCCTCTATGGTGGCCTGATTCTGCTCATCATAGGCCATGGCCACCACAGCCAGGATGAGATTCACCAGATAGAAGGAGCCCAGGAAGATCACCAGCACAAAGAAAATCATGTATGGCTTCCCAGCAGCACGTAGGGTCTGTGAGTAGACAATGAAAACCAAGAAGGATTGTTATTGCTAACTGAGTCATGGTTGGATAAGTTGGGCTTACTAAATCAATTTAACTTTTTTGCATTTATGCTTTTAGCAAAATAGATTTTTATAAAGATGCAATGCAACCAATAACAGTGTCCAGTTATTTTTAATGGAAAAATAAAGATTTAAACCCTGATAGAAAAAATTAAGCTTTTGAAAGCATGTTCATGCTCCAACATCTTTTCAATGGTATTTCAAAGGTAAAAATTGTGTTTATTTAGCGGTGCATTTCTTCGCTTTCACTTAACCCATTCTTCAGTTGGCTTGTTTTCTGTGAGTTGTTGGCATGTTGCATGTTCCTGTTATGCTCACGTGTTGTTCATTATTTCAGAAGTCCTGGTCTTTATCATCACTCTCTGGCAAATGTCAGTCTGGCCTTGATGTTTCTCTTAGGGAGTAAATGTGTCCTACTTGCACACATCAAATGCAAATTAAGCATGTCCTTTCCAAATTGTAGAGGCATGAAATTCTACATCATTAGTTGCCAAAGCTGCTCTAAATCTTCAGATGAAAATTTAGGCTTTTTGAAGAGCTCTATTTGATTTGCTCTAGGAGTGAATACGCTGGGAACACCCGAGTGGGCTATGTTGCCAGGTTTTTTTTACAACCCTCCACTTGTAGACTATTGTCTGGAGAGTGGAAAGACGAATTTAACTGTTATCTGTCTATCTAATATTCTATTCTATCTAACTTTTTAAATCTTAAATTAGATGAATGTACATATACATTTAATTTTTTTTATAAAGTATTTATTCATTTATTAGAATTATATTAAAATATATTTGTCTACAGAAGATATGGAGGGAAAAAACCTTTCGTTAGTTACTTGAATCTCTCTGTGTTAGTAAAATTAAAATTAAATGTCGTCAAAAGTCCAACAAAATACAAATGCCTTCACAGGGTGTGCAAATGTTTTCACATGACAGTACATGTGGGTATAAATATAAAAGGAAATGTTATTCATGTATAACTGTCATTGTAAAGTTTGTTAGTTCATTATCAAGGCAGATTATGAGTTATAATGACTTTAGGGATGTACCTGCTGGTAGAGATTTTCCCAGAAGTCTTGTGTCATGAGTCTGAAGAGCGAAAGGAAGGCCCAACTAAAGGTGTCAAAGCTTGTGTAGCCGTAGTCTGGATTACGTCCCGCTTTTATACATGTGAAGCCCTCCGGACACTGCCTGTGTTTCCAGCAAACAAAGTGCAGTACATTCAGCCAAAACAATAAGAATAGAACAGTATCAATATATATATTATTATTATTATATATATATATGGAATATTGATGTAAATAGAAGTTATTGTGTTTACAAGTTCCTAAAATCCATAACATAAAGGTTTGGAAAGACATCGGAGGAAAACATTTGAGCATTAAAACAAATACATAAGGAAGCAGCTGGAAGCCATCATAGATGTGACTATTATACAAAAAGGGGGATCATAGGAAATTGAGTTAATTAAAAAAAATAAATAAAAAAAAAGCTGTTTTTAAGCCAGACCTCTGTGTAAAATGTGATGCACTCACCCTGCATCACTGGAATTCCCACACAATAGAGCATCTCTTCGGCCTGGGAGTTTATAATAATTGTCTAAACATGGAAAAGACAAAAAATGTCAAGCAATACATGCAGAGGAGACAGAAATATATAGCTATGTGAAATGACTACATTAAGACTAATAAAATCAGACAGAGACGTTCTTCACTTACTCTCATCTTTTATGTACTCCGTCCAGTTGAAAGTGGAGTTGTGCAGTTCTAAGCCAATGCTGAAGTTGAAGAGGGAAGTCTCGTTTTCTGTGACATTGGCCACCGGCATCCTCACACATTTGTGCCGCAGGTTTCCCATGAAGAGCTGCAGTCCGATCAGAGCAAACACGCTCAGACAGAACACCGTCAGGATCATCACGTCTGACAGCTTCTTCACTGACTGGATCAGCGCACCAACGATAGTCTTCAGCCCTGGGGAACACGCAACCGTCGTCACTAAAGCTCTGGAAAGCATGTTAACTTTGAGTGTGAGCGCAGCAAATATGGATAGAAAAAGCACCAAGGAGAAACACTGTACAATAAGGTGAAGGGTGTCTACAGAAAAGATGTTGAAGTCAGCTGGACAAAAGCTGGTTTCTGCTCTTTCCAGGTTAGACGTTTTAAAAATATGTGAAAATTGTACATGTGTTAATATTATAACGAGCAGGGAATGTAGCATTTGAAGATAAACATATTAGTTTGTCACTCATTTGGCAAATAAACCTTATTGTAAAGTGTCTCTTTTGTGGTTATTTGAAAAGTAATTGTGTGTTTGGAATGTGAATGGGTCAATGACAAAGACTATTAAAATGCTAAATTACAAACCATAGACATTGGTTACATTTGAGAATATGTATGTATGCAATTTAATTTGGAATCCAGTAAGTGATATCAAATCTAATGTTAAAATGTTTAACTAAAGTAAAGCGAGTTTGTTGGACTACAACTGCCATTGTAAATGTCTATGTTTGAAAAAAAAAAAGATCAAATACAATTTTTTAGTAACATGCTTTGTGAACATTCTTTATTTTTGGAAAACATTAACATTGAAATGTGATATTTGCTAAACAAATACACAAAAAAATCTTTTTTGACTTGAATTTTTGCTTTACGGCACACTGCAAATCTGATTTACCTAGAAGTAAACTATTATAAAGCTAAATAAATAATTCTATCGACCAATACTTCACATGCCAAAACTGTGTGAATAACAATTATATTAGAGCTATAATAAAGTGTGTCATCTGTCTTAACTTGGATGTGCTGTGTCATTGAGCCATGTTGTTTGTTCATGCATACAAATTCAAATTTAAAGAGTGAACCAATAATGTGAATATTTCACATTATTGACATTGAAATTGTTGGATGAAACTGCTGCATCTTATTAAACAATTACAATGCATTTATACTAGCAAGCATGTCTGTTGTTCGTGTTATTGCAAATTGCAATGAAAGCAGTCGAAGCTTGTCATGGCTTTTAACTTTACCGTGCAAGTCAGTAGAATGAACGTGTGGGATGTTGCATGTTAACAACATTAAAGCGTGCAGTGTGGAGCAGAGTGTGTATAAGTGTGTGTTTGTGTCACGTGCGTGTGTGCTTGTACGCCACACAACGTCCTGTGCTGTACGTGCACACATACACACACGCACGTGACACACAACGTAACAAACAAGGCGGCGGCGAGCATGCACATAGAACTCAAACAGCAGACAGAGGAGAAGAGAAGAGTCGAGGGTCTCAGATTCTCTATCTCAGGCTAAGGCTTCAGCAACGTCTCATGCAAAACAAAAAAAAAAACAAAAAAAAAAAACTAAAAGAGAACAAACTATGAATTGTAAAAAAAAAAACAACACAACAAAAAGATAGTCGCCCAGTTGTCTATTTCCCAAAGCATGGTGGTGGGAGACCTTTCCCAAAGCATGGTGGTCATTGGGAAATAACAGAGCAGAGCCGAACAGCGGGAATATAGGGGAGTAGAACTACAAAATGTGTTTTAAAAAGCCTGGAATCCCATTTAGTGCGAGGCCTGAGAGGATTCCTGCTTTCTCTGACCGCTGGGAGCGACAGAATGAGAGTGAGAGGCCAGTGGAGGAGAAGATGGAGTGAGCGAGAGGCAGCCTGTGAGCTAGGCCTCACCTGGAATCACTGATATAGTTTTGAGTGCTCGTAAAACCCTGAAGGTTCTCAGTGCTGAGACATTGCCCAGATCCACAAATTCTGTTACATATCTGTAGGGAAGGAGGGAGTGGGGAAGGGAGGATTCGCACACACACACACACACACACACACGCACACGCACACGCACACAAAAACAAACAAACACACACACGTTAGGACAGGACAGGGCAGCAAAGGGTAACATCACAGAGACACACACACACGCACACCTGACTGACACCTGTGTTCGTGCGCATAGGTACACAAACCCGCCCGCATCCCTTACCTGGGATGACTGAGATAGTTTTCAAAGCTCTGAGCACCCTGAAAGTGCGGAGAGCTGACACATTGCCTAGGTTTACAAACTCAGTTACATACCTGCAGAATCAAATAGAGAGTTACCACTCACTCTTTTGCATACACACACACACACACACACGGATTCACTGGCTTTCCTCTGCCTCACGAGACTATCAATGTGTCCAAAACTATCCGAGTAAAGTTCCAATTAACAGGTCAGAAATAACAGTACATGGGGGTCAAACGTCTCAGGATTAGATCAACACATGGTCAGCAAGGCGTCTGTCTGGAGAGATACTCACGCCATCAGGATGACGCTGAAGTCCAGCCAGTTCCAGGGGTCTCGCAGGAAAGTGAACTTTCCCACACAGAAGCCCCGTGCCAGGATCTTAATCAGGGACTCGAAGGTGTAGATGCCCGTGAAGGTATACCTGCACAAACACCAGGAGCTCGAAAAATTTCAACTTGGGAATCTAGGCGTATGTCCTAGATTCAAATAGAATTACTATTGAAGATTTGACATAGATTATTGCAATAACATTTATTAATTTGTTTAAGTCAAAGAGAATCATTTGGAGGGATCATCAGGAGGCAAGATGAGTACATGGAGATTAGGAGTACATTTTGCTGCATGTAAAAGTATTTTATCAGGTTTCAAAAATGTATATACCATATAAGCAAGTTTGTAACTTGCGAAAAGAAAAAGTCTCAATATTGATCAGAAAACATATTTACACTTTCAAACATGACCAAACAACTTTTATTTTAGTCTTAAACGACAATATCTATCCAAAAAATAAGAAGATTCTTTAGAAATCTACAAAAAAAATCACTCACAATCGCACAAATTAGAAGAAATATGACTTACTCCACATTCTTTGCCCACTCTGGCGGGTTACTGAGGGTCATGAAGGCGCAGTTGGTCAATATTGTGCACATGATCACAAAACTGAACAGAGTAGGCTGCAGTTAAGGGAATAAAACAAACAAACGCATATCTACACAGAAAGCACTGGGAAACAAAAAAAGATGCTCTCTTCTAGTCTAAAGAAACTTTAAAGCTGCAATACAAGCTGAGAGTTTAGCTGAAAAAGGATATGAATGCACAAGGATTTTGATGGAGATTCTTCTCAAAGGATTGAAAGGACTCAAAATATACAAGGCAGGCGTAGCATTAAAGCGGAACATGGTCTTTCCACGATTCAATACTAGAAAAGTCTAAACCAGAAGAAAATGAAAAGTTTGGTTACATTGGAGACAAAACACACAGAGCAATTGTAATGAAAAAAATCTACTTTTTGGTTGTTGTAGTAGGAATCCAGGTCCTCAAGCGGGACGGACACCATCTTGGGTGGGATGTCTCCATAAATGAAGGGCAGGGATTTTCCCGCCTCCAAGTCACTGTTGGGTTTAGGCCCGTTCTCGTCATCTTCATCGGGCCTTCTCGTTCCCTTGGGCCGCTGGGCTGCCTCCTCTGCGATGCGGCGCTCTATAGCCTGGAGAGACTCGGGAACGAAGGGCCGGAAGCTGTCAGGTTCGGGTGGAACGAGCAGCTGAGCAGCCATATTGACATCCTGCTCTGGTGGCTGCACCAGCTAATCTCCGGTCACTCTGGGAGCTGCAGGAAAGACATCACACATTCAATAAGCAGCAGACACACAGGCCAGTGAGACAAGGTCAGTGATTAAAAGGGAAGCCTTTGATCCTTCAGTCAGTAGCAGTTAAGATCACGAAACAACTTATGAAAATGTCTTTCTGTAATGACGACCACTGCACTGGAGATTAAGCGACTGTTTCATCATAAGACTTTGTGAAGACTAAATCAAGTCATCATTTGTTGTTAATAGGGATCATGTTCATGCAGTGGCAGTAGATCAGCATGCCACACACTGAGATTTCAACCATGCTAATCTCAAAACTGTCCTTTCTAAGTTCCACCAACATTTAAACCTATCTTAAATACCCAGACCACATCACTGTTTGCTCATTCCAGCATATAGACCGCTCGTCAAGCGCTCAACCTCGGTTTAGTTTAAAAAGATAAGACCTGTCCAGAAGGATCTATTTTTGCTCTTTCAGACTGGTTTGTACAGTATATGCAGAATGGAATATGTTAGGCTGAGACAAATGAGCTTTGAGACTGTTAAAATTGTGAAAAGCACCTTACAAATGCCCTGAACTTGAACTTGAACAAATGGTGATCTTTAACTTAAAGGAGTGACCCAGTCCTATGACTTAATTCAGCATCATCCCAGGAATGATGAATCTGAGCTTGGGGGTGTGTCTAAACTCATCGCCCTGAAACTAAATGCTGGACTTCCAGGAAAGAATACGTCAGTCAGTTACGACTGACCATAACCACAGTAAATACTGGAGCTCCACAGGGATAGGTGCTCAGTCCACTGCTGCTCACTCTGCAGACTCACGACTGAACAGCGATACACAGTTAAAATTACATTAGTATCAACTTTGCTGATGACACAAACCGGGTAGACCTAATCAGCGAGAACAACAAGCCGGTGTACTGAGATAAGATGGACATCTAACTTTTGGGTGCAAAGCTACCTGTCTCTCGAAGCTACTGACTGCAGGAGAACACAGAGTGACTGCTCACTGCTGGAAGTTGACAGAGCTCATGTGGAGATAATGTTCATTTAGAGGACAATCTTGGTTGATCAATTAACACCAGCTCAACATTGCCTGGCAGTAGTGGCCTAGCTATAGAGAGTTGGACTCAGGTTGCAGGTTCAATTCCAGAATCGGTCAGTACCCCAAATGAAGTGTCACACACTAAACTCAATCTACTGTTTTGTAATAAAGAGTCTGCCAAATAGATGTTAAGTAATATTAATAGTAGCAGCTACTTCACTGCCTGGTCTAGGAGCTTCACCACCCAAAGTTAATGGAATCGAAAAAGTCCATGGTCTCTCTTTCCTCCATCACGGACATCTATAGCTGCAAGGTGAACAGCATTGATGACCACACACACCCCTCTATACACACTATTCACGCTGCCATCTAAGTACATCATAAACACACTGTGTAACAGTTTCTTTCCCCACGACATCAGACTCCTCTACAGTGAGCGGAGATAAAGGAAGACATCACACAACATACATGTATGGACACACAACACTCACAGTCACAACAAAAACATAAATTGTTCCAACACGCAATAAAGTGTATCTTCAATGGATGTCTTCTCAATTGCACACACTACTGTTTTCGCACCAGCCAATTTGACCATCTGTCTTACACAACCATCTCACAGTTCTCTCTAATCAGTGTCACACTTGTATTTCTTTGCACTCGCCTTTTAATATTTGTATTTGTCGTGTAATGTGTTCTGTGTAGCAAGGGAAGGGTCTCATTTCACTGTGGACAGCTCTCCTGTAAACGTTGAAATAACAATGAAGCTTTGAATTTGACTTGAAATACAGTGCGTGTTTGTTTAGAGAACTGGGAGGTTATAGCAGTTCTGTTATGCTACAGCAGTAATGCCTGCGGGTCACTGGTCAGAAATAACCAGTCTGGCGTTCTGCCCTGAAAGCTGTGGCCAGGCTTGTGAGTACCGAACGGGGACTGATCTAAGAGTAAATCAGCTGCTGTCCCTGGGGCTCCATAACCCCTGTGGATCCACCGTTCTGCTTTGTTTTGACTTGTTGGAAACATATTTATTTATCTAGCAGAATAGTTTAGGTGACACTGAAATCTGATCATGAGAAATCCCAAGTTAAACCAATATTTTTTGCATTTGACAGATTGTTTTAAGCAGAGTAACTTAGTTGAAATTTTAAGAATATTGCAAAAACAGTGAAAGACTTTGTTTTGGTATAAATAATCACATCTGGAGATGCGAGCATAACAAGTAAATTTAAAGATTTCATCAGGCGATTATGACTAATGTTTGACAAATGATTTTGTGCATCTGAGTGTTCATAGTGTGTGAGCACAGCTTTCTCTCTCTCTCTCTCTCTCTCTCTCTCTCTCTCTCTCTTTCTCTCTCTTGTTCTCTCTCACTCTCTTTCTGTCACACTCTTTGCTGTCATCCAACCAGTTCAGCCTGTTCCCTCTGAGGAAAAGGAGGTAAAAACAATTCCCTCATCCATCCATTTAAGCACTCAACCAATGAACTACTTTTTCAACCCCCCGTCCAAAAACATGTTAACCCTCTGGGGGGCTATTACGCTCCAGTCCCTTGTCATCAGGGTCAAAATAAATAAAAAAGTGACATTTGGGATATTTGATACAATCTAAGTGCACAGCAGACTGCACAATCCTGAGAGCAATTCAAAGAGGTGCATAATGTTTGCATTTTTAAACACAAATGGAACCTATAAAAAAAGAATCAAACCTACAAAACCAGTTCTGTGAATTTGAGAAAATAAATTGTCCACGGTGTGCATAGCATTGTGTTTGGCTACAACTTGAGCAGTGTTATTTTATCAAATAGCAATCAAAAAATATTGGTGAGTTGGACTGAAGGGTTTACAGTAAGTAATACTCTACAAGTATTACAATAGCATAGCTGCAGAGTTGATTAGTTGATTTGGAGCTGACAGCGAGGATGTACAACTTTAGCCCACAACTTTAGTGTAAGAATTGAACATCAGTAAGAATTGCTTAAAAGATGAGACTACAAGAATGTTTTCTTCCTGAACAAGAATCTGAGGCAGAGAGTTCAAAGGAAAGACTGCTGAGAACTAAAACCACTTCATAAAAGGAATAAAGGAGACTATAGAATGAATAGACATAATGTAATGACACTGTATATGCTGAACTGACTAGATTAGCATTCAATAGGATCAAATGTTGTCACATATCCTCTTAATCGAATTACCACTAATTTAAACTTCTTCGACTGGACTTAAGAATTTACTTTAAATCTTTATGTTTATTTAAGACATTCTGTAAATCCTTTTTACAATCTGCTTTTTAGAGGGGACTGGTATTCTACAGTAACAGTTCCCAGATCATGATTTTTTTGTCCGCCTTGGCTTTTATGTTTGATTACTTAATACTCTGTGATGCTCACCTGCTGCATGCATCTGCCCGATTTGTTTCATTATTTAAAGCCAGTGATTTTACACATTAGTTGCTTTTCCATATTTAAGTTTCTGTGTACTATCTAATAGTGTGTGGTTCCTAAAATCAGTTTTGTTTTTGTGAAGTCTTTCTTGTTTTTTGTTGAAGATTTGTTGATTTTGTTTCTCAAGTTTGTAATATGTTTTGATTAAAAGCCCTGTCTTGCAACTAGTTCTGTATCTCTTACAAAAACATTTCCATTTATGGGACTTTATGCCTTCCATAAACATCAAATCAAGATAACCTGACACAACCTGACTACAATTGCAAATGCAGATAATTTTACATTCATTTTGACCATTTTAACTATGCATTAATACTGTTTCAGCTGCTCTCCGTGGTGCTGAAACGCACATTTTTTTTGCATTCATCCGAATTAAAAACAGCATTTGCAGAGTGTTTTCGTTTTCCTATATAATTACTTGAACTATTACCATAGTTATGTTTAGATCTGGAATTCACACAGACCGTTTAAAAAGCTTTACGACTGACATCGAGGTCATGACAGATATTTACATTTTGTGAATTGGCTTACATCTTCTGTCTTAATGTTGGAAATGCGTTTTTAAGATTATATAAAACTATATTTATGTTGTAGTAAGACTGTTTAAACAAAGAAGAACAGTTGGAACTGTACAAGCCAATTATTTACGTTCACACGAGAGATTTGATCTGCGCAGACCTGTTTATGCTTTCAACAAGTCAAACGTTTCATTACTACTAAGCATCTTAAAATAAATATTCGAACTGATTATTGTATAATATTACGGCGCTTTCGTGCACTGAGAGGCTCAAGGTGAGTTTGAAGGCCCTACCTTCAGAGATGAGGATTCATCTCGAAGCAGCTGTCGCCATATTGACGCTGATTTCCATTCCGCAGGCTCAAGGTTCAACCGAAGCACAACGAAGTCCAAACATGACACCGTTCAAACTGCCATTTCCGTAGCAGTCGGACTAAAACAACACCCGGGGGCTTGAAAAGCTCTACATTCCCGCCCCTAATGACACCGAAAGAAAAACCGAGATTGGTGTAATTCCACCTAACGAGAAACCCACCCAAAGGGTTAAACGGTGTCTAGGCGACAAGAAAATGTCTCCGGGCGTGCCTTTTTTCAGCGACCAAAGATGTATCCAGCGAGATTTCCGTTAAAATACATCTATCCGTTTTGGAACGGCAAATCGCCTCGTACTGCTTCCTCACATAATGTTTTAACCCCCTTCTCGTGCGCGACGGTGGGTGGGTGTGGAAACGTGAAGGAAGGAGGGGGTCGTGTTTGCTTCTCCCGTCAATGACAATCATTATCAATACAATTAATGCGCTTGGCGGCCATAACAAGGTCTTGTGAAATCATCAAAACAACAAACTCTATGTTTTACCTTTAAGCGGTCGACATTTTTTAAGCAGCATCCTCATCGACTTGTTAGTTCGGTCCAATTCAGCACCACCAGAATCTCCGCTGGCAACTGAGAAAGAGACAGCAGCCCAAACATCTGTTCAGATGTCATTCATTCCGGTATAAATCCCATGTAAAGCCTCTGATAAGAGTAAGTGCGATAATACCAGCGATCCAAATCCCATTTAAACTCCTTTATACGCGCTTGGATCATCCCAATTACTACGCAGGCATATAGCGCCTTTGACTTTTAAAAGAAAAATATATCCACGATTTAGTTAGCTTTAGGTCATAATGTGATTTTGTTTATTAAATTTAAAAAGCGTTCTTTAATAAGTACATTATCAATATTACCTTGAGAACAGAACGTTCTTCTATTGCGTGTAATAACCGCATCATTTACACTGTGATTGCGACAATTACGCCTATAAAACAAGAGTTTCGGAAATAATTAACATGAATATGATCCATGGAGGCCTTTCTGGATGTTTCGATATTGATCTACTCACCATAGCAATGCCTGTCGGTCACCAACCTGGATGACAGCAATTTCCAATAAATAAACTTTTATAATTTTATTTTTCTCGGTTGTGCATCGCTTCCATTCAAAAGTATAGATTAACGAAAAGACACAAATGTGACGACTGTTTTGTTGTCCACTGAAAGTCGCTTTCGGCTGTCGTTTGACTCCCAAATATCACGGATGATAGCCGCTTCCGGTTATCGGTGGCTTAGGTGGGAGTGACGCGCGCGAGACTCACGACTCGGTAGCGTCTTTTGCCTTGTTCCGGGTTGTTAAAGCAATTAAATATAACTATGATAAAAAAAAGTAGCAAAAAATCTATCTTCAGTGCACACATTTATTTTCCTTTCCAAAAGCCGAACAGTCTAATTATTTGCATATGTCGGCAAAAAATAAATGGCTTTTTTTCATTCTTTTTTTATGTTTGTAAGAACCGAGACTAAGAAAAACTCCTTGTACTAACCACACTCAAACATGGTCCAAATGGATATTAGTCGCCCAGGCTGCGGGTGTAGCTTTCACCTGAGGCGAGGGAGAGGCGGACCGTGCCTACCGGTGTAAGAGCCCCCCCTAGAGGATTAGAGCTGCATATCTGAATATCGAGGTACAAGATTGGCCTTGGGTGTAAACGACTGGGCCGGATGACGTCGCACTATTTGATTGGTTGTACGTTGGCAAGTTGACTTGTAAGATAGAAAAAAAAGAAATAAGGGAAATACTGTATAACATTTGTGATCAAATGTTAAATCTATAGTCAACTTAAACACCCTAATGATTAGAACTGTATGTGTAAATCCGACATTTGGGCAAATCAAACCAGACTGCACAGCATAAATAAAGGTTTTCTATACAGTCGTACTCGATCATACGTGCTTGTCGATACAATTAACATGATAAAACAACAACAACAACCTAGAACCCAACGTTTTTGTGATTTTAAAATTTTCACATAGTCTGGATGTTTCCTAATCCTTGACATCTTTCCATTTTGAATTTTCTCATGACAAGTAAGAGCAGCCACACTCTGTCACAGAACCGCCAAACTCACACACTCGTGTTCCCCATTACAAGCTGCACAATCTCCAGGTTGTCACAGCACGTTACTCATCTCCACAAAACTCTTTACTCCCTGGCCTCTGCTCTACACTTGACCTCTGAGTCTTAGAAGTCAAGACTAGTGCATTTCTTTTCGTGTTTAAATGTGTTTTTTACTTTTTCTAATCTACTTAAGTAAATTAGAATACATTATATGCATCACGCTCATAATATCAATGCACACAATATCGGATTACAATAACACAACACTTAAGTGTTGGAATACATATTTTCATTAGTAAGGGCATGCTGAATGTCTCTCCTCCCACCCTCACTGAACACACACGCAGTTTAGTTCAGCACAGGCACTGTTTGCGTAACAGACAGGTGAGGGAAAAAAACGTTCTTTGTAGCGCTAGCCGCTAGTCAGAGTATGGGTGAAAAAACTTTCGACTGAGAAACGACATGCCACTGCAAAGAGCGGCGAGGTCACAATATCGACAAAATCCTGAACACATATACACAATGTGTGTGTGTGTGTGTGTGTGTGTGTGTGTGTGTGTGTGTGTGTGTGTGTGTGTGTGTGTGTGTGTGTGTGTGTGTGTGTGTGTGTGTGTGTGTGTGTGTGTGT
>SOMO01000057.1:1366018-1393645 GCA_028128575.1 Paedocypris carbunculus
TTATTTTATTTTTATTATTATTATTATTATTATTATTATTATTATTATGTGTGTGTGTGTGTGCATTTTGCATAGACTATTATCCAGAGATGTTTGTCTGAATCCAAATCTATGAATGGAATTTTACCCTAAATATTTAAATAATAATAAACAGTGACTGTTTTTATATTACTTTCATACAGGTTTGGCATGTGCAGGAAATGCATCTAATGCAAAACATATGCCAAACTCGTCGTGGCGTGTTCCTGAATTCTCACGCAGACTCTAAGCATCAGTCTATTTTAAATGAAATCTGATTTTGTGAGTAGAAGAAATTAAAGAAACAATTCTAAATGTCATGTAGCATTACTCTGCACCTTCCCCCTTCCATTCTTTTCTATCTGTGTTTATTCATTCTATTTTTATTCTGTCAGATTATCTCGCTCTCATTTTCTCTGCCGTTTGACACCAGGGTCATTAACATGTCAAGGCCTCCACGGCTAATATGCAGAAATGGTTGTAATTTATGCTAAACTTGTGCCTTTTATGCGAAATGATCATCGGAGACAGAGACGCGTGGCTCTGTAATTAGCACAAGAAATGTGGATTAGAGTTAGATGATGTTGAAGTTGTCCAATGGCTCTTGCCTTTTTTGGTAAATGCATGAAACATGTTGCTGGGACTTTTTGGTCATGAATTAGTTTGATTTTTATATGAATATAATGTGCATGATGAAGTAATCACACAAGGCAAATCACTTGATAAACACACACGATCTGTTTCTTTTTGCACTATACTGTGTAAATTATTGTTCACTAAAGCAGACATACACAATATGAAATGTTGACTTTAATATAAAATTTCTATTCTAGTCTAAATAAATTACAATTCAATTGATCAAATAATTCCTTGGATATGAATCTAAGCAGCATTAATTTTTTTATCTACTTTGTGCTATAATTATAAGACGCTGAGATAGGCGCCAGCTCCCCGCGACCCTGTAAAGGATGAAGCGGTAGAAGATGACTGACTGACTATTAACATCACGTCAATGGAGCTGTAGACATATTTTCACTAGTGGTTAGAAGCATAGGGCCCAGTAGGTAGCGAATAAATCCCCCGTTGAATCAAATGTCCTATAAGATTTAAGAGCTCTGTAGATTTTGGCAATTTAATAAAGAAAAAAGTGGTTTGTTGCTGCAAAGAAATAATGGACATTGATTTTAAATCCGCAGGCTCTGATATTATTTTACTGTATAGTGTTATAGTACTGCATGCTTGTGTAATATATAAACACACAGGATGAAATACTGTATTATTACATGGTAATACTTTGTGTACGTCAGCAAACAAGAGGCAGAAACTAAAGGCTCAGCTGGAGTCTGGCGAGGCGCATGCGCATTGAGAGGTGAAGCTTCTCCGCTTTCTTTTCGGCAGCTGGCGTGAGGTTCTGGAATTCCAACATGGCAGTAGATGTGGTCAGTGTTTGTATGGTGGTCAGTCGCTCCAACCTTGACTTGGAATCTTTCCAGGACATCACCGACTCGGAGTAACCCGCGTTCGCGTTGCCGCACGGGCGCACGCTGTTTCGGTTCCCCGGCGCCGAACAGGTAAATCTTTCACTTTGTTTGTGTTCATCAGCTGTCCGTTTGTTCCAGAGAGAGGGAGAAAGAGGGGGCCACGCCACCTCACGGACAGCGCGCTCGGACACTCGGACACAGGCCCGAGTCAAGCTCACAACCCGCGGATTTCATCGGCGCGCTTCGAAATTTTACAAAATAGTAGTTCGGGCAGGCGACAAGAAGTTTTATAATGAGAGCGGAGTTGTATATTAACGCAGCGCGTCGATCCGTTTGCTGTTTCGTGTCCAGGCGAGAGTGACAGACACATTCTCACCCGTCACTGTTGTCGAAGATGATATTCCGAATACTTTCCGAATCCGTTTTTAGTGCGTCCACTGCCGTAACTATTCGATTACAACCAATGCCGCGCGCCGAGGGTTTAAGTTACTAATTAAGTGATGTCAATTTAATTTGATAGTATTCATAATTTAGATGCAATGTCATTTATAAGTAAAACACGTGCCTTGCGACGGACTAAACCAATTAATAATGTA
This sequence comes from Paedocypris carbunculus, assembly GCA_028128575.1. NCBI lineage: Eukaryota > Metazoa > Chordata > Actinopteri > Cypriniformes > Paedocypris > Paedocypris carbunculus. The sequence goes on from SOMO01000057.1 coordinate 1,368,114, forward strand.
ATTAGCTATGTAATTATATTTAAATAACGTGGCTAATTTAAATAAATTCAAAGCCACTTTTCATACAAAAATGTGTGCTGTCTGTGTTAGTACTGTACAATTATTATAGCTATTGACACAAAAGGAAAAATAGAAATGAATGAAACTGATGAACCTCTGTTTTTGCCCGGTTTCAGCAGTCTCCTCGGAACACAAGTTGGATGTTAAGTGTGACGAGTTTTCACACTCGCACTAATAAAAGCTCTGGACTTCTGAGGTGAATCCTTCACTATCTTCTTCCTCGCCACCACGTTGCTGATGTCAAGCAACATGATCAGCGGTGTTTATGGTAGGTGACACTTCACTGCTTTTTTGTATCTAAATATGTTTTTGAACTTTATAGATGGTGTGGAATTCGTATGTTCTATGACCACATACGTTATTATGATCCCATATATGTTGCTTTTGCGTCTCTGTCTAGGCTGAGCCAACTTCAGTGCGAACACGTGTGCAACCAAACATGTTGTTTTCAAAGCTGAACTATCCAGATGATGCGTACAAGACGAGTTTCAAATGCCGGGACATGTTTGGTGTTCCATTGAAATAAGAAATGACCAATCACAATGAAAATAAATGCCTAATTAATTGCCTGAGTGAGACACACTTGCTCCGATTTATCATTTAGATTGATCGTCTCTGGTTTTGGCATCATAAATACACTCTTCTCTCAATTTATGCATTTTCCTACTTAAAAGTATCTTCTGTCTGTTTGTCACCTGGATGTTTCATTCATGCTGGTTGTGCGGACACAGATTGATTTTCAGTGCTATGATAGCATTTTCCTGGTTTGCGTCAGGGGAAGGAGAGTTGAGATGGGAGGTTACAGACCGCAATCATGTTTTGCTGTATCTCCACTCGGGCGAACGGGCAGTGCGACTGCTGCACGAGCGCGTAATAAATGCTCGAGCTGTGATGGGATTCTGGCGGGAAATCAGCCGTGAGTGCACGGCGCGGTGGTTGGTTTTATATGCATAATTTAGACTCGGATGTATTGAGAAATGACAAGACTTCATTTTCCACTATCCTAGTTCTTCCTTTGTCTCTCTTTGTCCATCTGTCTGGTTCTCATATTACATTTACCTTGTTCTGAAGGAACGGTTGTTTATGATTGCGGAGCCAATCACAATACAAATTCAATCACAACTTTGATGGGCATTTGTGATTTAGTCAGTTGCCGTTATTTAAAGCAGTATTGATCTTTTTTGTTATTTGATTGACTCATTGCATGCGTGGCCTTAATACGAAGCTTATTTTTTGTCATATATTTTATTTTGGAGAGATGACGCACTGTGACTTTACAAAACAACTTTTCTCTATGATGAGGATTACTGGAGATAAAACTAAATTCTCAGATTAATCCAATGAAGACTTTGTAAAAGTTGACTGCTGCTTTCATATATTAAAAAAAGTTAATGATAACATGGGATGGACGATTATGCAATTTGACAAGCTGTAATTTTACAGCTTGAAAATACAATTTTTTTGTTACTATTTTATTATAAAATTAAAGAAATTGTGCTTGCGTAATGTACATATAAAAAACATTTTGATATTTGCAGTAGTATTGTTTTAGATCAAAGCAAGAATAAAAAGATAATTTGCTGAAAACAGAGGGTGTTTAATTTTTTTTTGGAGTGTGTTTGTATGTGTTCTGTATATTCGGAGATTTTGTTTTAGGTACTGAATACGTATGTTGGTCTAATTGTTCAAATCATTCAAGTGCATACCGGTAATTTTGAGCTAGAACACTTAGAACCTGTTTGTAAACAGTGAACACACACACGAATACACATACAAAACAAAATCACAGTTTATATGATGCACACACTTTCTTTTGCATACTTCCTCTTCTCTTTTGTGTTAATTTCTTTTTATAGATAGTTTGGGTGTGTGTGCGCTCGCACATGAAGGATGATTGAGCTGTTTAATATGCTAAAGCCCCATTAAAGACTGGTGTCAGCAGCAGACGCTCAGCCTGCCCCGGCCCACTGCTCTGCATTGTGTTTCTAAATGAACACGGTACTGTGTTAATTAGCAGAGGAAAATGGCGTGTGGAATTGAATTGGTCATTGACATGCGAGGCGTTCGTCTCTCGTTTAGAGCGATATGAAAGTGATTTAAGCTCCACCAATGTCTTTTTTTGCGGGGGTTTTAAATAATCTGCAGAAAAGAGGGAAGAAAACGCAGGAGAGCAGGCGGAGGAAGTGGAGGGAAAAAAAGTTGCCTTTTCTGATTTTGATTGAATTTGTCAGGATCTTTTTTTCCCACCTAGAATGTCTCACTCGAGTCTGCATTGAAGCTGAAAGCGTGTAATTTTACAGGCATTAAAAAAAGTCTTCAGACAGTTTACCGGAACAATCCAATCGGCTTCCATTGGGAATCAATTGAAAAAAGGATGATTTTTCTTTCCAGACTGAGGCTGTTCTGAATGCACGTTTGCTAAAACAGTACAGGAAGGAACGTATTTGGTTATCAAATATCAGTAATATTATCCAAGACCAGACAACCAATCACAGAAGCCAGGAGAAAAAAAAAGCTTTCTAGAAACCTCATTTGTTTATGATAAATGTGATTTATAAATGCTTTGACCCTTTAACCTGAAATGGCTCTACGTCTCCTAAATTAAAAAAAGATGAAAAAAAATTCCAAATATAAATTTGAGGAAGAAAAAGTCAATTAGACTAAATTAGCGGTTCAATTTAAGAAATGTCAATTACCATAATATTTGTCATCCTGGAGTCAAACGCTTTAAATTTAGGAAAATTATTTATGCTGTTATTTTCAGACAGAAGTTTACTCCTGGAACAGCTCAACCAGCACATCTTTTCTATCTTCTACTATTTTATTGTGTGCTGTTGAATCGTTTCACACAATATTTCTTCAGCATTGCCGTGTGTCGAGTCTGTTGCCTTGTGAAGTGTTGCAACAGCAGCGGTTTTTACTGTTTACAGGCTATTCATTTCCAAGTCATGTCCATTAAAAATGTATTGTATGTATTAAATGTATTTGTTTGTTTGTTGATTCAATAAAACATTTGTTTTGATGGAACATGGAAGTATGTTAAAACATGGCAGTATGAAAAGTATTGCGTTGGGGTTGGAAACCACAAGTGTCAGTAATATGATTTCTTGTTTAATTTGGTCTTTTTAATAGGGTGTTTTATCGTTACGTTTCATGTTACAAAACAAATGATCCGTTTCTGCCTCTGAGCTGTAAATCCGTAGACCTGTAGCTGCAGAAACTGTGTCGTTCTGTTTTCCTCTCTCGCCGCATTCAGCAGGCCAGGGCTGAAAGTCAGGCACTTCGCACAGAGAACGATGAGAGAGATTGGCTCATTCACATTAAAAAAGAATTAGACGACTTCTACCCTACCACTCTTACAATTGCCAAACAGCCTGGCACAACAGGAAATCTCTCTCTCTCTCTCTCTCTCTCTCTCTCTCTCTCTCTCTCTCTCTCTCTCTCTCACACTCACTCACTCACTCACTCACACACACACACACACACACACACACACACACACACAAAATCATGCCTTTTGAGTCAAGTAACAGAAAGTGAGGTTTTGTGTCGAATGTATTTACTGGTTTATTTTTAGAAGGATAGAATGGCCTGAGAAATGCATTGGAAGAGGCACACAAAACAAAAGTCGTTGAGTGAGTCTCTGGCTGAGTGATTTGGATGAGTCTCAGCCAGGTACACACTCTCAAAATTAGTTGATTAAAATTTGTTGAATTGATTTTATCAGCATTATTCAGTTGTTGATGATGATTATTCAATGACCCTGAAATAAATGTACTATACTTCGTGTGAGAAATTCTGGTGTTGACTCACTTCACGCATCACACCAGAAGATGAATAAGGTATCTTTTTTTGTTTCACTCATTTTACGTTCACTGACGTGAATGTGGCATAAAAGACTCGTTTGATTTTTTTTTTTTTAGAATTTATTTCTTTTAATTCATTAAACTCAATAATTATAATGTATTTGTATTATACTATGTATTGTATTATACTATATTATACTTTGTATAATACAATAATGTATAATACAGTTACTTTAAACTCTTCAACCACAGCTCCCCACCAACGTGCCCATAATTGTTTAAAATGGTATATTGATATAGACTTTGTTAATTAAATAGCATAACATAACACACATTTTAGAATCGCCCCAACTGTAGTCTACATAAAATTGAATCATTTTTTTAACACAAAAATAAAAGATATGTAGAACATTATTAACATTGGTGCAACAGAAATGACTTCTTGAAATTGAAAAATAGTTTACATTTTTTGTGAATTAAAACGCTAAAGCAAACATCTGTTGCATTTCACTTGTCTCTTTGTACGGATTAGATAAACAGACACTGTATATACTTACACTTATTTTTAAAAACTGACATTCTAAGCTTTATGTAGACATCACTCTAACATGAAACATATAAGTATTTATTAAGTTACAGTTTTTCCGCTGACAAAGAAGGCAAAACACGCTTCATGTTTTAGTTATTAGTTNTTTTATCTTCAAAAAAGTGTGACTCGACCTTGGAGGGTTAAAAAACAAAGACAATACAATTGCAAATTGTACAAAAATTATATTAAATAATTTTACAGTATTTAAACGAGTGTTTATTCAGTGTTGAGTTTACATTAATTTACATAATACACCTCAATACCCAATATTACAAGCTTCAGTCATTTAATCGCGATTATTTTGGTCAGGGAAGAGCGATTAACTAGTTAAAAACAATTGATTAAGGACAATTAACTAGGACAGCCCTAGTATACTGTATAAATATTAAAAATAAAATGTAGCAAGTATAGTTTTTTGTGTTGTGTTTAATGGCAATTTCTGACATGCGTTTTACCACATTAAGTTTATTAACAAAAGTAAACTTTTTTTAGTCAGTGTTTGGTTTGATTTGTGCACGTATGTGGCTTGCAGAATGATTTAAATCTATTTTCATATTTCTTCATTTTACTGTTTTGCTATTGGCGACAGTAATGGCTGTTTAATTACTCAATAAAAGCATTTTATGGATGGTGTATGTGTGTGTGTGTGTGTGTGTGTGTGTGTGAGAGAGAGAGAAAGAGAGAGAGAGAGATGTATTGATTTTCCTGCTGTAGAAACCTGAGATTTCACTCAGGAAAAGTGAGTCTGTCTGTGTATCGATGTAATTCTGGTTTTAAATAGCAGCTTGTGTGTACATGTACTAAGCGTAAGCATTGCTTAAAGACTACACCACATCGTATACAAATCAGTTATCTAAACTGGTTTAAAAAATGTTTGTCTAAACTTAAGTATAGAGTTGTGTTTTAAAAAATGTGTATTTGTGCATGTCAACATTTGTGTCTTAATGCATGCATTGTTTCAGATAGTGTGTGTGTGTGTGTGTGTGTGTGTGTGTGTGTGCGCGCACACGCATGCATGCATGCATGTGTTATTTTTCTTTTTTTTTCTTTTGGATGTTGTGTACAATTCCACTAAAGCATTGGAATAACCTCCAGCTAATATTTAACATCAGGCCAATGAGGCTGTAATGCTGGCAAAAGTCTCTGTGTCTTTTCTCTGGATCAAATAAACAGCTTGTTGTGTGATGTGTCATAGAACAGCGGTTGTGTAATTCTTTAAGAAGCCTTAATATGCCGTTGTGGGAATTTCTGCATCTCAGGAGGGACGCATGATGCGCTTTCTAATTGTGGCTTGGTTTCGAGGCTGTGATCAGTCTGTGGCTTGTTTTCTAGTCTTGCCAAGTTCTAATTAGTAGCACTTGGTATCATTGGCTGTTCGTGGTTTTTGACTAAATGTTTTATTCTGTTTGGGGAGAAAAAAGTTTAGACCCAAAATCAAAAGATATTTATTATCCGACCCTTTATAAATCATGAAGGAATTATAGTTTTGCTGAGAAATCAGTAGTTCTTTGTTTCTTGCAGTTGCATTCCAAAAACATTTTTCTTGAATATAGCAACGAGAGAATTCCCAATCCCTTTTGTAGTATTTTAGAACATAGATAGTGGTTTCCAGTCGTTACATCAAAGTGTCTAAAATCTAAAATGTCTGTGGTGAGCTTGTGTGTTGTAGTTGTGACTCCACAACACACAAACTAATAGTAAAACTAAAAGTAAAGCAAAAAAAAAAAAAATGCAATTTAAATAACAAAATAAAGAAAACAAAAAAAAGCAAAAAACCTCTTANTGTGTGTGGGTGTGTGTGTGTGTGTGTGTGTGTGTGTGTGTGTGTGTTTGCAGTCAGTCCAGCCTTTTCTCATGAGAACACCGACCTCAAGTTGCACATATCGATCAGGAGGATTTGCTGCTTGATAGAATTGAATGTAATTGGGCAGATTTTAATTGAGACGGATAGAACATGTAAATTTTCCTCCATCAGCCCAAAATCAATATTCATCTGCTGCAATATAAAGTGTTTGTCTCTTTCTTTGTTTCATTTATCTTCAGTCTTACAAAAGTTGGTACCATCAGGCCCAATTAATTTTGATTTCTCCTTTTTCAAAAACTAGATCTATAAAAAAAAGAATTAAAGATTTACAAAGTTGTCTATCTTGCTCAGGAGCTTTCATCTGTTTTTCGCCCATTGTCTCTGCTTCTGTACGACAAAGTTTCCAAGATGACGATAAGCTCATTGTGGTTAATAATCCAATATCTTCCATCTGATTTGTGTGTAAGTTTAGATGAAATGACAGGGGTACAGTATTTTAAGGGGTAGCATCTGTTGTCGGGTTCAGTTGCTAATGCCGAGAGCTACATTATTGATCAGTCATTATTACAGTATGCTGAAATATTATGTTCCTGCGTAGTGTGTGAGAGTCATTGAAACGGAGCGCGTGTAATATGAGGTTCCTTGATTACATTAAAGAGCTTTTATTTTATTCACTTGAGCTGAGGCCTTCTGCTGCGTTTTACTGTCCAACATTAATGACACAATCAGCGATCCTCTTAATATGTGTGTGTGTGTGTGGGATCTACAGCTGAAATTCTTATTAAATTGGAAGCATTATTTCTATAAATCATTTACATTTCAGACTCTGGCGAGGTGATTTTATTCACAACGACTTTGATTCACAGTTAAGTCAGACATTCCATTTAATGCTTCACACTGGACTCCACAACCTTGAATTTTCTAGCAACACGATCTAGCAGGGAGAGCATGTTTTATATTAATAATGTTCTTTTTTGTGTCTGTGACAAGATGATTGTGTAAAATTGGTCCTTAACGACATCTGCAATTTTCTAATAAAGTTATTAAAACCAAATTGCTTTTAATTTTCCTTCGTAGTGTATTTTTGCAGAATACTTAATTTTATATTCTCGGAAATTAGATGGAATAATTAGTATAATTAGCGTAGTTGTGTATTTGCATATGGAGTAGACACTGTGGGCAGAGCTAAATTAAGCAGTTCATTGGATTTTTTTATTATATACATTTTCATCTACTTTATTTGATTAATTTTTTTTTGTAATTGACAGGCGTGACTATGCAGTGGAACCCTGAGCAGTCGCAGTGGGCGGAGCAACACTATGACATCACCTCCACCACTCGTTCCCCAGGGCATAAGATTGAAGCACTTAGGGATCCAAGGCTAACAGGTTCGACCTCGACTTCATATCAGCATTCATGGGCAAATGATGACATTTCAGCTTTGACTGCTTCTAACCTGCTCAAGAGGTATGCAGAGAGATATTCCACCATTCTGGACCTGCCTTGTGAGAGCGGACTTGTGGGATATCCAGATGCAGCTATTTCCGTTAGTGTAAGAGGACCTGTTATGAATAATGGTTCTCCTCTTATTAATGGACGGAAAGTAGAAGCAGAGCCTTGGTTGGAGACTATGTACCCTCAGTTGGGTTGTGCACCTGAACTTCTTCCTAAAGCAACACTTAGTGTATCGGATGTGCCTGTAAGTGCTTGTAATTCACCTGTTTTAAGCGCCGCAAGTCTCCCAGAACCATGTTTTTCTGGTAGCAGTTGTAACAGTCAGACCAGCAATCAGGAATACAGCAGCGCTACCTACAGCACTCCATTCCTACAACCTATAGGTACATATAGCGGCTCTCTATTCCATCCTGCTCCTTCCCATGCAAGTCTGGTGCCAACCTACAATGCTAATTCTTCACACAATCTAGCTGCGTACAGTTACCCAAATTCTCGTTACCCTTCTGAGGGAGTTCTTCCTGCTGGTTATAGTCCAACATCATCTGCATACCTTCCTGCAGGCATAGCTCCGGCCAATCCTCTTCCAGCCATAGGATATTCGTGTCCAACCACCAGCTTGGGAGTTAGTGTCTCGGAAAACAGTGCCCCGAGTTCTGGAAGTCATGCAAAGTCATATTATCCATCAACTCAGAGTGAAATTGGAGTGTTTGAGGAGTTTGACTATGGTCGAAACTCGAATTCAGGATCAAGGTCTGAAGGAAGTCCCTTGTACAGATCATCCGGAGATGACACAGTGGACAAGCAGAATGGGTTTAACCAAGTAACAGACGGGACGTCATCATCGTTTAAACCAGCCAATCATGGAGATTCTTTAAGAAGCTTAGAGTCTCTCACGGTAGCAATGAGTGGACAGAACAATGGTACACCTGGACAACTTTTCCCAACAACCTCAACGCCAACGCTCCCTTCTCGCCAACATCTTTGCCTTGATACCAACACACCCTGTTGACTGATCCTGCTTGGTCTCCACTCCCCAATGCTTGAGTTGTTTAAGTTTGAATGCTCCTCTCTGTGGATCCAAGTTTTGAAGAAAATTTGGAATTTGCTTGAAATTGTAGGAGATCATTCAGAAATTACAGAGGATGTTGTCCTGGAAATGTCTTGGTTTGCTTCTCATAGCTGACTGGAGGACAGAGTCCCAAGGCTTTCCTTTTTCTTTCCACCTGGAACAAGGACTGGGATGCTCCACTCCCAATTCAAAGACAACAACAGAGGCAGTAGAGGGAGACATGAATCCGAGTCGAGGGAGTGGTAAACATTCATCCTCTAGTTTAGGTTTCCACCTGGGAATTTATGAGTAATGGATGTGCATTGGATTCCTTGCAGACAAGGAGCCACGGAAACAGATATGGTGGTTGACCGTATTGCCATGGTGTATCTGTTTGTGTTTGTGACCTTGTAATGGTTCTTCTCTCTGTGGTGAGCTTTAACTGTAAAACCTGTTCACTCTTGTTCACATGAGCATTGATATAGATACTGACTGTTTAAAAAATCAGTGTGAGTGGGAAGGTGGAAGAATACTCGATAAACCTCAGGAATCGGGTTCATCAAATAAACCATAATCCCAGTAGGCAAGAGGAGAGGTCCTATAGTGTCCAAAAGCAAAACAAAGTTCTTTGTTATTTATGCACTTTCGATTCTTTAAATCTTTTTAAAACAATGTTGCTTTTTCAAGCATTATGCAATTTTGTTTTGGTTTTGCATTTTTGTGGGTCATAAATGCTGTGTAACTTTCTGTACAAGTGTTATTACCAACATCCCGAAAACTGAGGTTTCTGCATGCCATTTTTTTACTCTTTGAACGCTGAGTACAACACATCGTAGTGGAGTATTTGTATTATGAAAGATTGGCACATGAATTGCACAATACAGCTTTAAGATTGGTATTTTTTTGTCTTGTGTCTCTTACGTCATTTTCCTTTTGGAGTGAGTTATCAATATATTACATACGTTTCTGGAGTAATTACAAGATTCATGTACCGTAGATTAAAGTGAACTGATGGCAGTATTCTAACTGCTTTTGAATCAAGCTTTTTTGCAGTTTTTGTTTTTACAGTTGCTTAAAAAGTATTAGACTAGCAGGAAAAGGCGGCTCTAAACATTGGCTGAATTTACACTTACCGAGATTGTGCCAAAACTGATTGTTGTCTGGCTTTTTGTTTATTTATTCAAATACATTTATTATCCACTTGGATACTACATCGCTTTAAACCATACTCATGCTGTTAAAGTCTGAAACTAAAAGTCAAATTACACTAAACACAGTGAATAGGAAGTTTAAGAAAATCACAAGCCCAACTATTGTAAATAGTTGTGAAAACGTAGTCCAAATACACAAGTGACATTTATGTACACACACACAATGGAACACGTAGATTTCTTTCTTCTGAGACATTCATTTACAACCATGGCCCGATTGGTGTCACAAATGACCAAAAAAAATCCCAACCTGGTCCCATTCAGCAGTGTAAATTCAGCTGATGACGGTTTGTATTAATGTGTTGTGCATATTTATAAACAGCTTTGTGTTTACTTGATCCCCAGCACTGGAAATAGGTGGACTGACCTTTATGTCCCACCAAAGGGAATTAAAGAAATCATATTTATGAAGGTAAATCACCAAAGCAGCAGCGTGGGACTGTGCACGCAGACAAAAGCGACTCCCTCTGTGTGAATACATTCCAGTTGGTTTAATTTCTTCACCGTTTCAATACAGGACACTGAATTGACTTCATTCCGAGAAACAAATGGAAGGAATCCTGAGTAAAGCCTGCTGAAAGAGCTGTCTGAACGAAATTGAATGGGGAATTGAACCAAATTGGAATTCCTTTGCTGAACCGAATGAAACCGACCTCAGTCCTGATGGAGAATGGCTCTGAAGTGGGGCTCGCCAGTGTTTCTTGTGGTACCGTCTTATCACATGATCCGTCTGTTCTGAACTTTCCTGTTGATAGCCAACCTAAATAGTCAAAGTTATGTCAGTTACTGAATTTTTTGAGTGATATGAACAACATAAATTCACTTTTAGCTTTTCAGAATCAAAGCACAGGCATTCCACTCATCGCTTTAGACCTTTACCAAAAGTGCCATTTATATTTATTGTTTGTATTTTCTTTTTCTTGTCATAATTCAACTTTGTGTCATTTAAAGGGATTTTCAGTGTTTCCGTTGGAACTCGATCTCAAGTGAAACTGATCTACCTGTCAACTGTTTTTAAGATTTTTAATCTGACAATCTAAATTCAGTGTTGACAGTTCTTGCTGCCTGTAGAAAATTCTGGTGAAACCATACATTTAAGAAGCAATTGTTACTGGGTTTGGATTTGGATCAAATTGGTATCTGACCTGCAGCAAGAATATGGGGAAAATCCTCAAGAAAATGTTTTAATCACATATCAGCCATAAAGCAAATTTTGGGGACTTTGAGAGTTACGAGTATGATGTTACAAACGCATTACCACTCTGCGTATGATGTTTAAATGTGCAAAACTTTTTCAGCTGGTCATTCCACTTTGTGTTTTGACTCTGTTGTATTGTTTTATCGTCACAATATGTCATTGAGTCCTTTGTGTAAAACAACCTGTTACATGTGCATTTCAAACTGAATTTACTGCGGAGAGAGAACAGGAGAGAAAGTGTAATGCCATTTTCTTAATTGATACCATTGTGATTGCTTTTATGATTTCTGAGTATTGTAAACAATTTGCTAATTAAATATGTTTACCTTAAGGCCTAGCTTGTTTTTTCAATTAACTCCAAACGTGTGTGTGTGTGTGTGTGTGTACGTACTTCTGTTGCCCGGTTTAGCTGAACCGTTTAGCTATTTTCAAACATTTTCATGATAAAACATATCTTAAGATGAATCTTTGGAAATTGGTGGTCAAGGATACAGGGAAAAAATAGATTCAATGCAAGTGCAATAGATTGTTTGTCTTTGTTTGATAATGATATAAATACTAGTGTGTGCACCACTCTTAGAGAAGAGTGGTTGGGTTATTTAACAAACAGTTAAAGCGTTAAAAATTCCTTCCTTTATTTCTTTTTTTTTTCTTTCTTTCTTTCTTTCTCTGTGTTTGCCTCTTGTGACCTGCAACATTATAAGAATGTAATTGCAAAAGCTGCGAGTGTATGTTTCTAAGAGCTCTAATTTAAAGTATACGAGCTAATTTTGTGCTTTTGTATTTTCGGTTGTGTATTGGTTTTAAATGAGTGTGCGTAGGTAGACACCTTGTAGGTGGCATTACTTGAGTCTGTACTTTTTTCCCTCTGTTCCATATTCTTTTTGTGTTTTTGCTTTAATGGCTTTGGTTTTTTCCCCTTCTCCTTTCAAGTTAAGTGTAATTTTCAACAATTAAAGTATGCAGGGCAGTAACTCCGCTTAAGGACCCTCAAATGGCCAGTCTATGCAAATCAGGGGAAATTGTGCACAGGCAGAAGAGAGAAAGAAAAACAGGAATAAATTATGCAAATAACAAAAGGACTTGACCATTTGAAAGCCTGCGTTTCCAGTAATAAGTGCAATGTATCTTGAATGAATTTTTTTCATTTTACAGCAGATAGAGGTGTGTGTGTGTGTGTGTGTGTGTGTGTGTGTGTGTGTGTGTGTGTGTGTGTGTGTGTGTGTGTATGTGTGATGGATTTGACACTGGGTGAATGAACACAAACTGCTCTAAATGCCAGTGTGTGTGGAGGCATTCTGGACACCAGTACATTTACAGGGTAATTATGCATTGTATTGTAATGAAGTTCAAATTATGTGTCCATTTGTGTCTGGCTCCGTCAAATTCTTCTTTTAACAGCTTGTCAAAATGTTGTCTTCCTTATTTCTGTGTGAATGTGAAATAGTTTTTTTAAATGTAGATATACTATTATAGTAGTCCATAAACAAAACTGTATACAGTATATTTTAATTATTAGTCCAAAACAATATAGTACTAAAATAATAGTATTAAAAATAAAGATATATTTTAAAATATAATGAATTAATAAAAGTAAACGCGATTGGACTAAAATTGAACAAACTGCTTGGTTTTAAATGTAAGTAAATTGTAATTTGTCTATCTACAAAAACTGAAATATGTCAAGTTTTCCACATATGTAACCAGTATTAATTTCAGGGTCAAGCAAAGCTGGTTTGTATCTACTTTGATAGATGCGTGTTTATACACACACACACACACACACACACACACAATTTTGCATTTGTCTGTTTTTTGTAACAAATCCACCAATTTTGAATATACATTCCGAGATCTAAGGCAAGCCCAAGTTAGATCTACAATTCACCCCGTCTTCAATCGTCTGCCCTGCGTTTGATCCGCTCTTCAATGCACCAGAATGGCAGGAACATGTTTTGTTCGATGAAGGCTGATAACAGTTGGTGACAACATCTTCTAATCTTAGACAATTATCTACATGTTATTTCTGTTAAGCCAGACAGAAGATGTATTCATTGTCACGAATCCCTATTTTAATAGACACCTTAATTACCCCCAACACAAGTCATTAAAATGTGAGGTAGAGTACTCATTTGAATAATCATGGTGCAGTCTGCAGTCACCAAGACCCTTGTTCACAACAAAGACTTTAACACTGATGTGGTAAAACGTATACCAAATTAGACAGTTTCATGGATGTCTTTCAGAGATAAACAGACAAGCTTTAGGTTTCTTCTTCTGTGCTGTCCTCGTGTTCTTGACCGCTTGTGTCCAATCATTTATCTGATTCAGGGACAGGGGGGACTTTAGAGTGTGTATCCCGCCGTTTCGCTTCTAGTGGTCCAGCAATAGAAAACTGTTTCCAAAAATGGATTGATAAAATGATTGCTAAAAATGATTCTCAAAGAAAAGTACTTGTAAAGTTCACATCTTTTACACATCAATATAGTCAACAATATATGCAGTCATGACTAATTCTTTTTTGTTTTGTTTTAAATCAGCAGTACTGAACGAAATAATCACTGCAAAGCGATTCCTTCATCCTTTCTACTGCAACGTTGTGAGAGCAACAGCGTGGGCAGCTATGACCAGACTTTCCAGATTGCAGATTTGTGCGCTTAGAGACAGTAAAACTGTGAAAAGCGCCTTACATATGCTCAGAACTTGAACTTGAACTTCCCCTCCCCCACTACCTCTGGGTGGACACCTCTTGGAGTCTCATCAGTGTGTACTCTGGGACTCCTTCTGGTGAGACCTGCATATCTTTGCAGGGAGATGTTCAGGAGCCAACTAAACGATGCCCAAGATGCCAGAGTTGCCTTCATACAACTCCGAGTGTCCGAGCTCCTCATCCTAATGGGTTGCACTTGTGAATGACACTCTTTTTAAACGCTTGTTTCTGAGATTTTGTCCTATCGTTCCATTATTTCCTAGTTGAGGTCAGAAGTTCCCCACTTTCACTGTGAGTATATATATACCGTAAAACTCTCTAATAGAATGGCACCTGCGGAGTAGTGGTCCAGTGGTAAGGGACTTGTACTGGTGTCTAAGAGGTTGAAGGTTCGAACCATGAAGGCTGAAGGATCTGCAACAAGGCTGCCCACTGCTCCGGGTTTGTGTGTGTTCACTTCACTTGGATGGATTAAAAGCAGAGCACCAGTTTCACCATACTGACAATCTCATTCACTTTACTTTACTTCACACTTTGCCTCTAGTCTAGTAGAAAGCCCCCTCTAATAGAGCGCCCCCTTGACGGAAGAGTTGAAAAATAGACCATGCATATATTCACATCCTGTGTTCTTCGGGGCTTGTGTAGCTACACGGAAGATTGAATTTAAATAATAATAATAATAATAATAATAATGTGAGTAAGATGTCATATAATCTGAACAGAATTTACCAGGTCTTGACCACTGAGGTGTATTGTGGTGCACGAACTTATCTACATAAGTTGCCTCGTGGAGCCATTGAGCTCTAACAGTGCAATCATTAAGCGTAGTTGCATGTGTATATAATAATCCAGGCTACAAACTCTTGTTTTGGTTTCCATCTAATAATTTCCTTGGTTTCTATTTTATTATATTTTATTTATTTAATTAATAATATCTACACATTTAAGTCTTCATTTTTACATTATCTAACAATATCTACAGCTACTGCAATTAAATTATTATTCATGTGTTACAGTCTCCTTTAGTGCCTTCACATCATTTCACACAACTTAAAACTAGTTTCAAGGGTAAATTTCACACCTGTTCGGTTGCACAACCAGTCGCTCCAGATTGGAGGTAGATAGCGGCGTTTATGTTCACTGAAAGATAAATGCCTTGGGTTTTAAAGAGTGAGAATCCACTTTATCTTTTACCTTCTGCACTTTAGCCTTTTTGTTCATTGCCACTGCACCTGATTGGTTGAGAATGAGGTAAAGAGTGAATTTTCACCCACTGAATTACAAATAGCATTAATGTACCTGCTTCTTGTTCTATAATGACAGTCGTGTGTCTATGGGTGTGATACATTGTCTCTCTAGAGACATATTACATGGCTAATGGTCTGAGCTGGCTTCGTTACTGCTTCAATCCAGCAGTGAGATCATTTCAAAAAACAAATACACTTTTTCATTGCTCGTGATCTCTCTCTCTCTCCTCTCTCTCTCTCTCTCTCCTCTCTCTCTTTCTCTCTCTCAATCTCGTTCTGTGGAAACATGAAGACAAATCTTAGGATTTTCGAAATTTCAGACGTCCTCCTTTGTCTCTACACATTTCCAAAGCCTCCCTTCAGCAGACGAACTCTGGCAGCACCACCTTTTATATCTCCTTCTTTTCCCAGCCCCCCTCTCTGTAAATGCCATCCGAGAAGAGAACATTCTGACAGGCTGACCTTGAGTCACTGCCTATAACTCAACAGGTACTTACAGTATGAAACAGATTGCTTTTATATGGGCCTGTAAAACAGATACATCTATCTGTCTGGTTGCTATGACTCAAACACAAGTCAATCATATACCTATCGTTTTATGAGTGTCTTTCAGTGCGAGTTTAGGTAAAAATGGCATGAGGTTGTAACAAGTACTTTGTCCAGTGGTCTTGTTTTAGTGTGTATTAAATGTATTATACACATGTACACACATTTTGTTTAAGTATTTGTTCACATTTTTCCCCATGGGACCTGCAGCTCTGGTGACTCCTGTCATCGTGTTGGGACCCTTTACATAAACTTACACTGTTCTATCACTGCTTTATTGCTTTTGTATATTTTATGTATTTGTGCTTTGTCGTTTGTGTTAATGACATTTTTTTTGATCGACTACCTTCAGAGCCTTGAATAGATGGTTGAATGGTTTATAGATTTAATGGATTGTTAATATTGCTTATTTTGACGTCATTTGCTCGCGCTGACAGTGCCCATATATGTTTCAGGTTATATGTTCGGGTTATACGTTTGTTATTTCAGTGATTTCTTGTTCTTTGGGATTGTTTCCCAATAGCTATAATAGCTATGAAATATTCAAGTTTTCCATTTTCTGTGAAAGGAGACCAGAGCACCCAGGAAAAAAAATTACTTAGCTTTTTTAGCAAAAAAAAAAAACCCACAGAAGATATAATAAAACATTAGACAGTTTCACACATCCAGACCTTACCGGTAAAATGTGTGAACAGGCACTTGTTCCTGCAAAAAATGCCGGTAAACGGAACACAACCGCTAAAATCATATATTCATAAAAATGACAAAGAAAATAAATGTACTTGTGTATAAATAAACGCAGTAATACATACGTACAAAAAAAACGTACAGTGAACCCTCGTTTACCGCAGTAGATAGGTTCCACACCCGGCCGTGACATTGTGGTCAGAGTCTTGCTCAAGGACACTGTTGAAGAACCAGCCAGGGGAATTCGAACCTCCAACCTCCTGGACACAAGTCCATATCCCCTACCACTGGATCACAGCTGCTATTACATTACGGAGTAAAGCAGTGTTGAACAAACTCAACAAAAGACATTAACTATTGATACTGTGTTGTCGTTGCTTCTAATGTGACATCAGTCAAACTGATGTGGATGGAGATCTTTTAGGTTTGTTAAGAGCAGCTGCTCAATGGGTCTAGCATACTTTAGCAGTTCATGTCAATGGGCTTCAGGCTACAAGGTGGGGGGCAATCCAGCAGCCCAGTTACATCATATTTTGTGTGATTTTGCTTAATGTGTGGAGGAGAGTGCATGATGACAATGATGATGATCAGTCAGAGCTGGAAGCTTGGTGTGGTTTTTGTCACCTCCTTCAAAACGGCAATAAATGACGCTTAGATCTTGCTCATATCAACTAAAAGATGCTTAGTTCATTTAGGAACCAGGCAATGGTGGCCATGGAGATTAGGAGTGAGAATGGAGTTCACTCATCTTCCACCTCACAGAAGTCAGGCAAGTTTGTGGAACAATCAAGTTCTTCTAGGCTCTAGGTTCTGTCTGTGCAGGTGCCCAATTCTTCTGGAAATATAATAATTTGTTAGCAGCAGTAAGTATAGCGTTATTTCAAATTTCCTTGAAGAAAGTTATGTTGACTGTAAAAACAAGTGTACCTACATCAGCATATGATTTGGCTCCACAAACAAATAACATGGACCACTGGAAACCTCACAAAATACTTTAAAACCTGTTATTTCCAAATTATTTCTGACTGCTATTGTCTCTTTTCCCGCCATTTTTTCAACTTTCTTTACAGTCTGTTATTGCACTTCAATCCTTGCTTTGTGAGCACCAGCTATTTTCTTGCAAGTGCCTTTTGTGACTTGTTCTCTTTACAGATGATGTCAATGATCGTCTTCTGCATAGCTGTCAAGTCAGCATCTTCTCTGTGATTCTAAAGCCTACTAAGCCAGACTGAGTGAAAGATTTTTATCTTTCTTGGAGGCTTCATCATAATATTATAAGTCAGATGTTTCATCTTTGCCGAGATGCAGGTCTCTGTCGAAGACAATTGTTCAGAGCAGGGGTGCCCACACTTTTTCGGTGCGCAATCTACTTTATTTAATGTTTTAATGCTTTATTACTTAAATAAATGTATTATTTCATTATTTTGTCCAACTGATGTTTGCTGTATATGGTTTGTTCAGTGTCCTTTGGGTTTTAAACCGCAGTAAACACACACTTCAGAATAAAATCCTTTTTCAGGTACGAAAATGTCCGAGTTGATAGCAGACTTAATTGACCGCTGTGTTTCTTCACTCATCCTCTCTGTTTATAGTACGTATGTTTTTTTTTTAAACTCGACTAGCGCACGACTCGCATCCAACGTTGTGAGTGAAGTAAAACGCGCACGTGACCGCTGCTGCCGCACGGTGACGGAGCTCCGCCCCGATGCGCGCGCAGCCGCACACACACGCACAGCTGACAGAGAGACGCTCGTTGGAAATTAGAGTTCGGCAGAATCATGTACATGCTGGATTAAAAATCGCTTTTTACACGTTCCGTCCTTTCAATTCATTTTAGCCCCTGTCTTGCAAGCATGCTAGACTTTTTGTTTTCCTCGCCATTTTTTTTGCGATCGTTTTTCGATGTCATGCGATCTACTCACAATGCCTTTGCGATCGACCAGTCGATCGCGATCGACGTAATGGGCACCCCTGGTTCAGAGAATGGATCCATGAACAATGCAATGAGGCAGAAACCAGCGTTAGAGGTTAACACGTGTTTATTTTGCCGTTCAATGCATTACTGAAATCAGTCAGGAAATGCGGATCTTTTATACCCTATATGACGTCATATATCGCGTTACTATCGGCAGGCTGCGAGATTTGTCACAGGATGAGAGAGCGGTCATGAGGCACTAATCAAAACATAGATAGGCGTTGGCATGGTGATACCAAAGATGACATGTAACAGGTCTCCATTCGGCTTTCGCGAAGTCTCAACATGAGGAAAATGAGAATAACATTATCAAACACTAATTATAAGTTATTATAGCATGAATATTAATTTTGGTCAATTACAAATAGAATTCAAGTTCTGAGTTCAAATAGAGTTTCAGAGTTCAGAGTTTTAACCGAAAGATAATTATCACTTTTTATTAATTTGGTCGTCTGGTTGTTGGTGTTAAGTAAATTGCTATGGTTATGAAAAGACAGTATTAATAAATATAATATAAATAATCATACAAATGTCAGGATTTCTTAGTTAAAAGTTGGTTCACCTTTCACCCAAACTTAGCTTCATCTTCAGTGTCCTTGATAAGACTGAAGGCAGACATGGCGTCTGGTTGTGCTGCGTTTGCAAGGCCAGAAATAATAAGCTTTTTTATATGAGATTAATATTAGAAACAAGATTTAAGTTAAATATTAAAAAATATCTTTCACTGAGACAATTTCAAGACTTGGGAAACCTTTATAACTGCTTTGAATTTATTTCACTGAGTAGTATATGACACATTCACAATAATGTGACAGCAAAGACTCCAAGGTTTCTTGTGAAACCATAGTTCCCTGAATAAGGGAACGGAGTGCCACATATGGGAAATTCCACTTTCCCACGAACGCTGAAGTCTAATCAAATCACGCAGTAACTCACTGCAGCTGTGCCGACGTTCCTGAGAATGAGACTGAGGTGCTATAAAAGCGGGACCGTCAGCACAGCCCTCAGAACCATATCTGAACGACAGGAGGCCTACCCAGCCACCCTTAACCTGTTCTTCTTGCGGCATCACATGTGGCACTCCGTTCCCTTATTCAGGGAACTATGGTTTCACAAGAAACCTTGGAGTTCGCTTTCATTGGTCACTTTCGTGCCACATATGGGACGGAATTCAATCCCGCCGCAAGAAGGAACGTCCAGACGTACCCAAAGCCAACCACACGATAACGCATGGAACGAACATCGGAAAACCTTAAAGGAATCAATTCCCGGGTATAAACCGACCGCACACTCACTGTGTCGATGTCCTCGATGGACCAGCCTGATCCTCCTGCACAGACAACACATGTGGCGCAAAAGAGGAGAAATCCAGGTTATAAAACCTTGCGAACGTATTGCGTAAGGCCCAGTCTGCCGCCTTGCAGATGTCGCTGATCTCCATGCCTCTGACCCACGCCAGAGCTCTCGTGGAGTGCGCCCGGACTCCCTCCAGGCACGGCTGTTTCTTCAAAACATATGACAAACGAATCACATTCACCATCCAATGTGATAAACGCTGCTTAGACAAGGCTTGGCCCCTCCTCAGTCCAGCATGGCAGACAAACAGCTGCTCCGACGACCAGAAGAACTCGTTCTGTCCACATAGGCTCGTAAAGCCCGCACCGGACACACAGGGGACTCACCAGACCCAAAGGCCCTAATGGTGACCACCCGATCCCTGAACGGTGTGAACACGCCCTAGGGAACATAACCGTGCCTCGGAACCAGTCTCACCATACAGTCTCCTTGCCAAAATGCAGACACTGTGGGCTGACCGATAAAGCGTGAAAATACCCCACTCTCCTGCCACACGACAGAGCCAGGAAAGCGCAGTCCTCTCAGACAGCAGCTCCAAGCTGACCTTTGATAGTGGCTCAGACGGGGCTGCAGCCAACCTGTCAGGACCAGGGAAAAGCCCCAGACCGGCGCCAGCCGAAGCCTGAACGGCCGCAGTCATCTAGCACCTCGCAGGAAACCAGACACCAGCCTGTGTTTACCCAGCGAGCAGCAATCCAGCTCACCGCGGCGTGCTGCAATAGCTGCCACGTACACCTTCAGTGTCACCGGAGTGATGCCCGCCTCCAAGCGCTCCTGCAGGAAGGACAGGATCGTCTGCACGTCACACGACTGGGGACAGCTGTCATGAGACACACATCAGTCAGCAAACAACGCCCCTTATAAGCATAAAGACGTCGAGTAGAAGAGGCCCTAGCCTCCAAGGCGGTGCCAAGCGCCCGCTCTGCTAGCGCACGACTCACACCGGACCCATCAACCACACTTGCAGCTTCCAGAGCTCCGGCTGTGGATGCAAGAATGGCCTCGCCCCCGAGAAAAGCGGATCCTCCATCAGCGTAACCTCCCAGGGCCCTTCACCATCCTCACGAGTTCCGTGAACCACGGCCGGAACGAAACCACCAACAGGATGGCATCCGACTGCTCACGGACCTTGCAAGGAACCAGAGGGATTAACTCCTACTGGCGGGCAAGGATACCTTAGTCCGGCGAGCCAGGCGCCGGACAGCCAGTCGCCCTTCAGTGGTGAAAGCCTCAGGGAGACACATTGCGCAATGCACGCTCTCCTCCGACGCAAACAGATCCACTTCAGCTTCCCAGAAGCGGTGCCAATGAGCGCCACCGTCTGAGGGTGAAGTCTCCACCCCTCATGGACTACGTCTCACCTTGACCACAGGTCAGGTCCTACGCTATTCTGGACGCGTCCTGTAGCATACGCGATCACACACTCTCTTCAGGTGCGATACGACTGACATGCTGTCGGAGCGGATCAAAACATGCTTTCACTTACCTGAAGCATGAACACACGGAGCGCACATGCTACTAATTCGTGCTTATCTGATTGCGCTGCTCTTCCGTCCAGCGATGCCGGCGACCTGCCACAAAGCGCCGAACAGACTCTCTTCCCTTTTATCTATTTTGTTCTGCCATTTGGAAACAAAGGATTTATGGTAAATTTCTATATCAGAAAATAAAGCCTCTAAAAAAAGAGTTTCTTGTTTTCCCGCCTTTTTTAGTGTTTTTGTTTTTGTCTAAATTCAGTACTTTTACATTACTTTTACTTTACAGTTATTTGGCAGACGCCTTTATCCAAAGCGACTTACAAAAACAGGAGCAAGTGAAGCAATTTGTCTACAATAGGCTACAGTAGATGTCTACACAGGCTATATAAGGAAACTTACTAGACAGAACAGCATGACAGTCAACAAAAACAGTGAACACAAGACAAAAAACACAAGACAAAAAATTTTTTTTTTTTTTTTTTTTTTTTTTTTAATCAGTGTTAAGGTGCTGGTGAAAGAGCTTAGTTTTTAGTGCTTTTTTAAATGTTGAGAAGGTTGCAGACTTTCTAAGAGGAATGGGTAGATTGTTCCACCAGACAGCTGCTGAACGAGAGAAGGTTTTTGTGAGAGATTTCAAGCCGCGTTGCAGAGGGATGACTAGCCGACGTTCGTTCTCAGATCGTAGACTACGTGAGGGAGAGTATTCCTGAATCAGGGAGTTGAGGTAGCATGGTGCCGTACCAGTGATGGTCTTGAAGGTCAGTGATAGAGCTTTGAACTTGATCCTGGCAGCAATTGGCAGCCAGTGCAGAGAGACAAGCAGTGGAGTGACATGAGTCCTTTTCGGTTGTTTAAAGACCAGTCGTGCTGCAGCATTCTGGATTCTTTGCAGAGGCTGTGTTGCGGCGACAGGCAGACCTGCCAAAAGAGAGTTGCAATAATCCAGCCTTGAGATCACCAGAGCCTGTACTAGAAGCTGAGTGGCGTATTGTGAGAGGTAAGGTCGTATCTTGGTGATGTTGTAGAGAGCAAATCTACATGACCTGGCTGTCGCACAGATGTGTGCAGAGAAAGTAAGCTGATCATCAACCATAACCCCAAGGTTTCGGGCAGTCTTGACTGGTGTTAACGTGGTTGAGCCAAGCTGAACAGTAATGTTTAGATGGATGAGCAGGAATTACCAAGAGTTCGGTCTTGTCAAGGTTAAGTTGTAGGTGATGTTCTGACATCCAGTTGGAGATATCTGTGAGACAGGATGAGATTCGGCTGGAGACGGTCTGGTCGTCTGGATGAAAAGACATGAAGAGCTTTGTGTCATCTGCGTAGGAGTGGTAAGAGAATCCATGTTTGTTTGTTGGATCCATGAATCCATGTCAGTGTATAACAGTACAAGTAAATTACTTACGTTCTTTTAACATTGGATACTTTACTTTTACTCAAGTCTTCGTGGAATTTGTAACTTGTAAAGAAGTAATTTTTACAGTAAGGTATGGTTACTATGGTTACAAAGTATGGTTTTCATGTACTCTTTACACTATGACAAATGGATTTTACCTCATTATTGAATATATTTTGCACATATTGGCAAAAAATAAGTGTTGTCTTGCAATTTGACCATTGATTGTAATATTCACTTGATGTAAACCTATTCTATCGACATCACTGAAACCATCGTCTGACCGGTATTAAGTGTAGCTTTAATGCATGGTTGGATTTCATAAAGTTCTTTGTTACAATGTTTTAGAATCTTAGAATGTCTGGACTATTTGTAAGTTACTCCAACACCTCTTTTGCTCACAACCAAGAGGCTGATTCATGGCCTCCATATCCGAAATCCGTTTTTTGTAATGTCCCTCAAGCGCTCGTGATCTGATTTACAAGTCCAAAATCCCAGGAGTTTCTAAAAGTTATTTGCCATATCAGACTCTTTCTACACCCTCAAAATAGATCCGGAACTTTCCTGTCTGTCAAGCAACCGGCAAAGCTCTGCGAAGCGTGTAAGCTCTCAGACCAAAATGACTGCGTCTACTTCCATTACTTATAGTCAGAGAGTCTGACACACACATGCTAAAGATGTGTACGTCCTCACACGCGGCGGTATAATTAACCAGACAGTCTCAAGTCTTCATCGCTGCAAATTAAACACGGCTGATCTCGGATACACGCGGGATCCCAAGCTTCTCCTTCGTGGAGGTCTGAAGACAAAGAAAAGGCTTTGTTTCTTTTTCGTAATTGTCTTGTGTGGAATCACACCAGCTACCAGCTACACGGCACGAGAGCGTGGACGAAGTAAATTAGCATACCATCTGAATTCATTGAGCGAACACAACTTGGGGGTCAACTCTGGGGTCAGCCGCGTGTGAGAACGAGGGAGGGAGGCGGAGAAAGGGCTCTCTCCAAGAAAGTCAAGTGGGGTTGACGGCTGAACAGTCTCTGCCTCTGTGTTCAGAATGGACGATTCTGTTTCCTGCGCTTTGGAAAGCCAATCTCAGACTAACCCCAGTGAATAACCACAAATCCTCCACTCAGTGTAGAACAGAAACTCTCACACATATCACTAAATCTCTGAGAGGCAGCTAATCCAAGCCACTTTAATAACTTGTGTCGATAAGGATGTCGATTTAATGCCTTTCCAAAAGACCGTTAATATCTTCACATGCATAATGTCCTCAGCCTGTGCCGAGTTTGACATCATTACACCCCCAGCTTTCGCAATCAGCTTTCCTCTAATAATTATGCATAGCGGTTTTGTTTAATTACATTATGAGTTTAATACGCCAGCGTTTTAGCGCCACAGCATCACACATTTATCAGCGATTACTAGAACTTTTAACATACCAGGGTGAGTGCGCGTGTGTGCGGTCGGTAGATAATAATAAAACTGCAAAGCAGAGGAAGCACACAAAGGCACGGGCACACACACACCGATTACACACCCGATGGCCATCACAACTACCGTTAATTATCTTTGCAATTAATTGCATCTTTTATTGTTATTATTGTTTAATCGGCTTTATGTAACAAAAGCCAATAAAGGAGAGTCTATGATCCATTATAATCAGTGGATATGGGTGATCGAGAAAGAGAGTGAGAGAATGGAGAGAAGCTACGTATATAATTACTGCCTTTCAAACCACAACAGCACAATTCTAATCTACACACACACACACACACACACACACACACACACCACGCACGCTTGTCTTCCCAGGTAGAGAAGTCTAATTGAGGATGAGAGCTGAAAATTAAAATTAAAGCTTAACATTAGACACGCATAACCTTGACATATAATATGAAGTGGCAAATTCTCAGAGACGGAGAGAAGCTGCAACCTCAAATAAAGAATGTTAATAAAAAAACGAGTGGGTTGTCGGAGTTATTTCTTTTTTCCAATTAAATCCCTTTTTAGGCTGCAAAACAATTTTTCCAAGCTCCTGAAATGCGAAGAGCTCTTTTTGTTAATCGCTTCACTTTCCCGCTCAAATGGGTCGGCCCACTCGCAGATTCTTCCTAAGTATCTAGTGAAGGGGTGAAAAGATGCAAATTTGGGAATTTGAAATTTATGAAAATAGGAGGTTTACATTAAAGGTCACTGAACAAAGTAATTGTGCGTATTCTATGGAAAAAGTTCCAGCCCCTTTTTCGCTTTCACAGACAAATCTCAGCAAGCCAAATACGATGGTGTGAAGCTAATGACTCCTAATGTGGCGATGCCCACCATAATTTCATAGTCCTCGCTCTTAATAAGCATAGATGTAATGAATTGGTATTTAGAGGAGAAACTGTTTCCATATATCCGTTTAATGCCATTACTGAGCAAATTAACCTTGCAGGGGGATTCATTAGGCTTTGTTCCGATTGGCTGATCATGCAGGAGGAACAGGAAACGTGTTAAGGATGGACAACCTTTAAAATGCAGAGCGTTTATGTTTTGGTGGCACACGTAGTAGTTAAAAACCAAGGGTGTAAATCTGAATTTGAGGTGTGTGAGAGTTGCACAGATGTACTATAATAACCAACAACACTTCAGTTCGCCTATAATGAAGCACTGTGTTGAAGAACCGCCATGAGTTCAAGTATCAGTTGAAAGCTTCCATCGGGGGTCAGAAATGACAAGATGATTGACACATGTCTTTGACTCGGCGGCTCCGACTGATGCGCAGCGATCGACAGGAATACATGAGAGACAGAACTGTGTGTTTTGTCATTAATCTCACTGTGAGAGGGAGTCAGATTGATTTACAGTCTAATATATTTTCTGCTTACCCTTCTCTGTCCCACTAGCCGTCCAGGTCCAAAAACCTTGTTTGTAAAACAGGATTTCCTTGTGCTCAGACTCAAGGCTTTTAAACTCCTCAGACT
>SOMO01000057.1:1393942-1467228 GCA_028128575.1 Paedocypris carbunculus
TTTTATACGAACATATATGTCTGTACATCATCAAAACGGTTAATGCAGCGGTTAATATTTATTCAGACATAAAATGGCACCTTAATTGTGATGTATGTTGCGTTTAATACATTTGGAATAATAAGAAATGTATTCAAAAACCAAACATTTGTTTGAAGATATGTTTAATATTGCTATGGTTATGTAGGTTTAAAAAAAACCTGAATCAATCAGAAGTTTCTTAAAATCCTCTCCGTTATCTTCAGGAATCTTTCACCATTACTTTTAAAAGTCGAGTAGGTACATAGATGTAATTGTGCTGCCCTCTGCTGTCTGATGTGCTGCTTTACATTGTAAAAAAAAAATCAAATAGTATCCCGCTTAGAGACAACATAATTTAATATTTTGATTTCTAGGGATTAAATGAGTTTGTGACGTGCAATTACACAATTTATTTTTAAGCATAGGGATTAAAAATTGTATTTGTTATTTCATTCTCTTTCGTTAAGAGAATATCATTATTATATGTTTTAATTAGGGCTTTAAGTAGGTTTCTCCACACATTTCCTGTGTGTGATCTGTTCTTTGCCATGACTCACCAGTGTTCCGAGTTGAAGAGGTGGTCATTCTAGACTGTGGCCGTCAGACAGCTGATAGCTCTTGTCAGCAGGGTGAAGAGGTTAGAAGTCAGGACATGTTACAGTGATGCAGACATACTATCAAAACAGTGTTTAATTTGTAAAGTGTGGCATTGAGGTCGTGGTTAATTAATAATGTTTAGGCAAGAGAAATTTAAGAGGTTGTGTAAGGTTTCTTTAGGTCTGTTTAAATATCCACTTAAAAATCCAGCTGAAGGTAAGTGTTGAAACCCGGTAGGGTGACGTTAAGCAGCCTTAAATGGGAAAATATGTAATACCTCGGTTCACAGACTTATAGTAAAATGACTTTGAACAGTCAAGTTCAAACGATTTCAATATAAATCAGATTATTGCATTCTGAAGATTTAAAAAAATAACAAGTTTGTTATTGTCACATGATCATGGTTGTGGCTATTTGACCACTGTTTGAAGCTTTCAACGCAACTACAGTATTGGACCGGTCTATACACATTGGACACATTGAGATAACGTCAAGAGATGCAACAAACAATGATAATAAACAATCAAATATATGAAGTTCTGTGCGTAATTGTCAATCCTCTGACTCTGCAAAAACCAGATTAATGTTTTGGATTTGAGAAATCAAAATATGTACAGTAACTCTCATTTGGTCATATCAGATTGGATCACAATTTGTGGAAAATGAAGGATGTTCATCAAAGCTCAGGAGAAACTGTAAGTCCAACACCTCGGAAAGCCGCAGGGCTTTTACGCTTCCTTATCAGTCAGCAGAATACTCTTACAGTAGGTGTATTTTATACAGGTAACAAGCTTCCACTGGTGCTCTCTCAGCTCATTCCCTGTAAAAAAAAAAAAAAAAACCGCTCCACACAAGCAATCAATCCAGAATTTAAACTCTTTGTGGACTTTCATAAGGGTGGACTTGGCCACAAGACTAAATACCTAAATGAGTTGGTTGGCGACAGTTGGTTGGATTATGACGTGAAAATGGAAGAACAGTTGACAGCAGCAAACTTCAAAAGGTATGAAATTTTGCCTCAAAAATGTATATATATTAAGCACAATTCGGGAGGGGGGGGTCACATTTTTGCACTGAGAATGGGTTTTAATCCCATAGTAAATCTGTGGAAAGATTGGTAGATTTGTCGCCAAACATCAGCCCAGATCCATAAATTTGATACTCACTTGGTGAGTATAAATTAAATAAATTCATTGAATAGAGAATAAATTAAGTGAATTGTTGTTGTTGTTATTATTATTATTATTATTATGTGGTTTTGCCAATTACGCTATATCTTTTTATTAATGATATGCCAAAAAAGTAACTGTTGAAATTGTAGAATTTAGAATTGGTAGAGTGCTTTGTTAGTAGATCAATTGGAGTTCAAACATTATTTTCCCCAGTGAGCAGCTACTCTCTACTATGTAAAATGTAGCACTTTGTGTATTTTCATTTCGACTGACCAGATCAGAATTTCATGATCAACTCACTATTGTTGCTTATACAACACAAGAAAAACAGCAAAAACTGTGCTCATTTCATTTTAGATGCCAGAGTGTATTTGCAACAAAACGATAATGATATCCAATAACGTGCCAAGTATATTGTGCTTTTATAATGAAAAAGCCAGGGGCGTCTCCATTTAAGTTCAATATCGAAAATGGAACTAGCTACACTGCAGGTCACCTTGATGCGATTTGGAAATCTTTCTGGTCTATTGTGACTGAAATAGAAATTCTTGAGGCTAGGTTTGTACAGATTAAAAATATATGACTGTATGTGGTCACATTTGATTCATCTTTTTTTCCTTGATTCATAACTTAAAGAAGGCTGTGGTTTGAATTTTGATATTTTAAATGTTGTGCTTCTTTCTTAGTCAAAAAAAAAAAAAAACGTTTAGCTCAGTCTGATGAACAGCAAAGAAGTTTCTTGGAAACCTACAGAGATTATCCCCAAGGATCGCAACTCTCACCAGAAGTGCATGAAATTGCTGTATTGGAAAATGATTCTCACCAAAATTGTTTCCCGAGGAATGTACAAACCCAAAGAAAAGAGAAAATGTGACATCTATAGACTGTGTCGCTTTTAGATGATCGAGAGTTGGAGGACGATTGAGTAGATCCTTTAAGCACGAGGAATACAAATATCCAGTCATTTTGCCCAAGAATGTTAACGTTTCAAATCTTATGGAACACTTCCATGGAGAAAGTTGGATGTGGTGGAAATTACATATTGTCCAAATTACATAACATTAGTGTAAACACATGTTTTATAATCTTTAGAATAGAATAAAATGATGTCATAATGTGTGATGAGATAGTGTCTGATGAGAATCATTATACATTAATTTCCTTTCATACCATTTGAGGTCAAAAGTATAGTTATTTAGAAAAAATAGTACATTTGGTATTGGTAGTATTTTAGTATGAAATAAATTAGTGCATTTCATCCACTTAGCCATACAAGGTACAGATTATTTCTGTAATTTAACACAGATTATTTCATAATTGAACTCAGATGCTTCATTACATGACATGGATAAGTGAAATCTTTAATCTGTTAATGGAAAGAACAATGTTAAACCAGAAGATATAATTTGCGGACAGTACAGTGTCATTAAACTTTTGTCCATTAGGATTTATACTGTGATCCAGGAAAAAAAAGTGGTATATATGCTCAAAAGTCAAGACTGAATGCAGCTGTTTGGGCAAATGAATTACTAGACTTTATCTTATCAAATGCAAATTAACTCACGGATCTTTCAGTTAATGGAGTGTATGTAGTGAAACTTTACAGATTCATATGACGCTATTTTTGTTTTGATAGGTGTAAGAGACCTGGTACTTGACTCCCTCTAGTGGCAGTGAGAGGAAGCCAAGGATGTAATCAGCCAGCTGAACACACTTGTGATTGTACACCTGTGGGCACTTGTGCCTTGAGATTGAGGTTGTCAGTTATTGACATCACAAACCAGCTGTTAAAGTTAGCTTCCGTGCTACCCTGTATAGGTGCGCACAAAATAACAAGTGCAGGCTGCAAGAGCGCAATTGTTGTCTTTCAGGTGCAGTGATGTGGATGGTGTTGTGTTGGTCCTGACAAATGGATAACTACAAACGTTTAAATACTCCGACGATGAAGGTATTCCAATTATGAATTTGTTTCAGCGCTTGCTAAACTCCTCCCCCTCTTCCAGTCAATCACATTCTCACCGTGCATGCAGCTTTCAATCACATTCTCACATCCAATCCAGAGAAGGGCCACCCCACGTGAAGCTTAGGTCAAAAGTCCAAACGCAAAACAAAGCGAAACGAAAAAACTGAAGCAAAAGAAATAAGTGTTAAACGAAAACGTGAAGCGAAAAAAAAAACCAAACAAACGTAAATGCAAGCGAAAAAGAAAAAAAAAAAACGTAAATGTGAATAATTTTTGTTCGTTTCTTCGAAATGTATGTTTGATATTTTTGACACTAGTCTGATTCTATAATACAGTATGTCAGTTTACCAAGTCCTAGGACTACAGGACTTACCAAGTCAATAGGACTACAAAATTAAGAGGATTTTTGACTCTGAAGAGGTTTTATCCACAGTTTGAATTTGGATCAAACTCAATTTACGGGCAAAAGTTAAAGAAAAAAAAAACGATAAATTGATGAAAACTAAGACATGCGTCTCTTGTCTCCTTAAGCTGAATTATGTAAAGAACTTTGCAGTCCCTCAAAAGGTTTAGGAGTTACAGAAATAAACAGGATTTTTTTAGATGAAAATTTCTGAATTGGACAAAAATAGAACAGCAATTGCTTTACATGTTTATCTCTGGAATTGAAATTTATTCTTTATAAATTCAGATTATGCATGCTTTACCAGTCATACAGACAACTGTTGTGTAAATTGCATATTTGTATTGCTTGTTTACTATGTACCATGTGTTTACTGTTAAAGTTGTCACCGTGACATAATTATGTAATCTCAATTTCTATCCATGGTTAAATGATGTTTCATTTAGAACGTTTCAATTAGAAATAATTTAGATCACAACCTGAGCGATTGTGACGATCCTCTCAGAACAGGGTGCAGAGAAGCAGAGCCAGCTGACCGTAGTGGACACAAACACATTTATTAACAAAACTCACCTGAACTCAGAACAAACTCAGGAACAGGCTGGTGCAACTTTAATGACAGACAAAAACACTGACACAGGTGGCAACTAAAATACATGGACTAACTATGAGAACAGGTGGAAACAATGAAGCACATTACTACAAATCCAGTGAGGGAGCAACAAACAGAATCCTGGCTTTGTAGTCCATGACCAAGTCCATAATCGTATATAATAATATACAGTATGTATAAATATACATGTCAACATATACACAAAAATGTTGACATGTTGTTGATACTATTTAAATATTCATATAGAAGCTTCTTGTATGCATATAAAAATGTAATGTAATATTGACATGCTGGTGTTCAAAATCCTTTTTACTTTTCTATTAATAGCTTCATCCATCTTCAACCATCCATGGTTATTTTTGTATTTAGCAGATAAAATATCATAGTCCTGTATTAATGTTTTAATATTTGCACTTTCTAGAAAACTATTCTTTTCTTGCTTTCTAAAAAAGATTAGTACACACACACACACACACACACACACACACACACGTGTCAGCACCTTATGTGCTTTGCCATTAAACCTCTCCATTACAGTTGAGCAGACGTTACCACAGGGGTCTGTGTCACTTTCTAAGTTTCATTCTTGTAAATATTGATGTATGCAGTTCAATATTAATGGCTTTCAATGAATGTTAATGAGAGAATAGGCTAGTTTCCTCTAAGTGCTTCTTTTGTATCACTTTATTGATTTACATTTGGTTGCAGAGGAGGCCTGACACACACGCACGCACGCACACACACACACACCATACACCAGCGAGACAGCTGGGGAGAAAAGGAGGCCATATGTTTAATGAGAACATTACCAGGGCATTACTCAAACACACACACATTTATTCACTTGCTTTCTTTTAATGGAAATTTCATTTTTCTCATTCACAATCATGTCTTTGAGTTTGATATGTATTTTTTCTTTAGGATTTAACACAGCAAAACATATAAGTCTCACCATATGAAGAGAGTTTGAAAGATTCGCAACATCTCTTCTCAGACTGCTTTGTAAAATGAACCATTTGTTGTAATATTTTGCCCATATGCAGAAAGCCTTAAGGCCCGTGCCTTATATACGTATGCAGCAATCAAAAAGTCAAGCTGTATGTTAAAAGAAATCACTGTTTGCACAATGAAACATGACCTGATGGGGAAGTGCAGCAGATATTCAGTGTTTCCTAGTGTGTGCACAATCAAAACACTTTGAAACACGTTTTAAAATATCATTATTTCAAAAGTATTTGTTCTAAATGGAGTTTGGCACTATATGTATTTCATTTTCTTGATAATTATCACATTATTTTGGTATGAGAAAAGCATAAATCTGCAGTGGATAAAGTTGTTGTTTTTTGATAATATTTTAATATTTGATAATAATTAACTAATAGTAAAATGTATGGAATGAATAGAAATTTATTAAAATAAAAATGCATGAATGTTTATCTCAAATACATCCCTGTCGCCACTAGATGCCACCACATTTTAGCTGTTTTTCTCACTTCTAGTTGTAATTCCTCATATTCCGTGACATTAGAGGTCAGGGTGAGGCTCTGCTGAGGCTGTAACAAACTGACTTATTTCCTATAAAACGCGTCTGAGCGTCTGAAGAAAGTGCTGATGTCATCGCATATGGCATTGTATCGCGTGCTTTGCATTTTACGGACGCAAGATTTGAACTAATTAGTTCGCACTTAGCTAAAGGATACCAAAGTGAAAAATAAACTCTATATGTTCATGCGATCAAATGTCCTTACGTTTCAGTTATAAACACTGGGGCGAATTTTGTCATGCGTTAGAACAGCGAACAGAATTTGAATTCAAGCGCTTAAATATAAAAAAAAAATAATGTAATGTTTGAAAGATTACGTAATACGTAGTACGTATTTCGTTTCGCCAGATTTCTCTCAGTAACTTTCTCCCCGGGGTAACTCCTCGCGAGGTTTCCATTACACTCTTTGATTTATCAACCTAGATACAGTGTAATTGACGTGTCTTTTTTGGTCCCGACAGATCTTAAGTTCACTGTTATCGATATCTTAAAGGTGGAAAAAGAACACCGCGGGTGTTGTGTTGTTTGACGTGCTTTTCGGTGAGCGATCCGTGAACTGTGCCCTCCCCCGGCTCCATAGATACCGTCTCCACGCGCATCTCCTTGCACCCGTCGCGTCCCCTCGCGGAGAGACAGACGTCACTGCTGTCGGCGCTCGCTCGCTCTCTCAATCTGTGGTGGTCAGTTCAGCTGAGATGCTGCTCAGACCAGCAGTCTCCACACAGATCGGATCGACCTCGAGTCGTTTCCAGCGAACCCCGACGAGAGCGACATGAATCACGGCGAGCAAGAATCAAGCGGCTGTAAGAAGAAGAAGAGCTCGCCGGAATGAGCCCTCACACACAGGCGCATCTCCTGCCCTCCTGAAGCTGCTCATCCGCCGGATTCAGAGAGGAGTCTCGCGCTCACGACCAGCTGTCAATCATGCCGGTGCGACGAGGTCACGTCGCTCCACAAAACACGTTTCTTGGGATTATCATCCGCAAATTCGAGGGTCAAAGTAAGTATCACCTGCTACTTTGAAGCAGCATCATCCTTCAAGAACAAACACAACAATAAGAATAGTTGGGAAACGAAGCAATTGCGCGAAACTATCGGCGTGACCTCCAAAAAAGAGTGGTTCAGCTTCGTGATGTACTGTACAACTTCATGCAATCTGTTGTTATCGTACTGTACCTTACCACAGCTACTGTACATGCTTTACTACAGCTTTAAAGTGAGCATTAATGAGTTGAGTGAGTGATAGAGTTTGGATGGTGTTTGAATTTATTCATAGGCTGGCCATTTACAGTAAGTGGGCATTAATCTACATCGTTTAGTCTTTAGTTCACCCTGTGTGACGTGCTAGAGTGTTAATGTGTTTACTCACTACCTCAGGCACTCAGTTGAGCATCTACTGCCAAAAGTGCATTTGTCTCAAACACCAACACTCCTAGAGAAAGGTGAATTAAAAGAGGATAATGAGGTCATAAAATGCACAAAGTGAAGCTGCTCTATTTTGTTGACAGGTGGTCATATATGTATTTTCATTTCATGTTTCGTTTCACGGTATATCTTTTCTGTTAACAAGGCTGGTTTGCTCTGTCACAGCATCAGTTCATTAGTATTTTTCTGTAATGCACACAATCAAAGCTGTTTCCTAATATCTGACATAAAACGGTTTGAAACAGATAGGAGTGCTGCTGGGACCAGATCAGAAGCATTTTCCTGAAGGCTTTATGTTTTGATCTACAGTCATCTCACTTTCCATCTCTTTTCAGACAAGAGATTCGTCATAGCCAACGCACGTGTTCAGAACTGTGCCATCATCTATTGCAACGATGCCTTCTGTGAGATGACAGGCTTTTCCCGGCCGGATATCATGCAAAAGCCATGCACCTGCGACTTTTTGCACGGGCAGCTGACCAAGCGGCACGCCATTGCACAGGTAGCGCAGGCTCTTCTGGGCTCAGAGGAACGGAAAGTTGAGATCACTTACCATCGGAAAGACGGTGAGTGTGAGCTTTGGCACTTTGTTATTAACCTCTTTATTAAAAGTTTTTGACATTTTACAATTGTATTTTACTTTTTTAATTGCTAGTAAGGTGAAAAAATTGTCAACTTTTTTACATGTGTTTAGAAAGTGCTTTTAACCAAATCCAATTATAATGTTTAACAATATGACATTGCAGTGCTTCAAACTTTGCCTGGAAATTTAAAGCAAAACTTGTGTTTTTGAGCCATACTGTTTGAGCTACAGAAAACTACAATTTCATCAATCAAATTCAAAATTTTCAAAATCAATTTTGCTTTTGTAGAGAATGATTTGTTAAAGATGGGGAATGTTGGACTGAAGTTCAATTATTTTGCCTTTATGCTTAAAATGAAAATGTGTTTTGCCTAAAGAGCAACAAAACACTAATAGGTTCACATTAATGATTGAAATAAGATTTTTGAATTCTAGAAATTAATATAACTGAAATTAACATTTCTATCTGCAGAACCTGAGCTGTGGTTAGTCTAGACTTTATACTCCGGAATCCAGACTTGCATTTGTAAATTAATCAATAAATACACATGTAAATCAAGCCATAATTTCAAGACAAAAATGCGGTTTTGCTTCCTCTGATTAATTAAAGCAGCCCAATCACACAGCAGGTTGTCACAGTCATTCCGTCCAGATCAAGCAGGTCATGTGAGTCAGATAAAGCATGTGCATTTTTACAAGTAAAAATGAGAATTAATAAAATTTATCTGATTTAACATCTAAAATCTGGATAAGCACACACAAATGTCTTTCTTTCCATGTATAGCTTACTGAATGGCTCCCTATTTTGATTTTTATACATTAATGGATGATTGATTTCAAAGTGTTTCTTTTATTGTTACCTTTTTGATATACTGTACAACTACTAAGTCATGGAAACTAGTTTTGCCGTTGTTTTGAATTCTTGGGGACGACTTTGATGTAATTATGAACAGAAAAACGTATTCTATACCACCTTTACAGTCGACACAGCACTGCCGCATACGCTTTCTTCAGTAATTTCCGATCAGAACACTTTTCACTGTCTGCATGAGCTGATTTCTGAAGCAGCTTTTTCTTTTTGATGTCATCGGTGTTGGAACAAACACAGTTTTGTAGGTTGAATTACAGAATCTGCAGTACTAGAGAGAAAGTTAGCCGGCGGTGAAATGACAGCTGCCTTAAGAGAAACCTGAGTCCCAAGATGAAATTGAAAGAAACATGATATAAAACACACAAAGAAAAAGAATGAAATTATTATCTCCAGCATATTGACACTCCAAACATGTACTGTACATATGGGAAATTTCAGATGACAGCAATGCAATACAATACATATACAGTAATTGATAAATAAATGAATCTCCATACAATCTCATTTTGTTTAGAACCCCAGCAAGATACAGATTAGTGTATGTGGGCAATATGAACATTGGCATAGAGTAAAGTTCTGTTTAACGTTAAGATAGCTATGATGGCTTAGCGTCACCAGTCAGATGTAGATTTCTCCATCTTTCTACAGAATTACTGGCAGTGTGGCCAGAGCTAATTTTGCTACTTTTGGATGCAATTCAAAACCATTTAGCAACTGGAGGCTTATGGATTTAGTCAAAAGTTATAAAGATATGGAAGAATGGCAGGCAGTGGGTAATGCAGTGGGCAGTGAAATTTGAGTGCCAAGCAAGATTGTTGGAACTTTCAGTGTTGGAATTTTCTGCATGAGTGTTCATACAAAAGATTTTGTGTTTTCTCATACGGTCCAATAACATATTTTTGTTATAATAAAGATGTCTGGTTCTGCTATGACTTTACCTCCTAACTGATGTGTGCTCTCACATTCAATACAGTGATCCTGGCTTAGCTCCAGCTCCAGACAACTTAGAAATTGATTTGGCTTAGAGGCTGGATAAATATATCTCCTTTCTTTCTCATACAGCTAGACTTATTGTTATCCATTGTCATTGCATTTTGTGCTCTGCGAGGTCTCACAGGAGGATCCTTCTGCTTAGATTAAAGAACAGGCTCTTTCTTAGCGTCCGTATGTTTGTTGTCTGACCTTTTGCTTTTCTGCTTAATTCTCAGAAACATGTCTCATGATTGCATGAAGAACAAATACTATAATGACATGGTTTCCACCCTAGAGACTGAATATCAATTCACTTCCCTCTCTGAGGTGTAAATGAGGCTTTGCTCTCGTCCCACTGTAACATAGCACGGCACGTTCTGTGTGGCTTTTAGTGGCTTCTACGGTTAATGCATTCAGCTGAATGAAGAGCATGTCCCGGAAAGCATGTTTTTTTTCTCTCTTTCTTTTCTTTCATTTTCTTTCTGTTATTGTATTTTGCTTCATTTTAATTGAATTTAATGGCAAATTTAAAAATAATTTTACCCTTCATCTTTTTTGCAGTATTTAGTGTTGAATGGCAGTCATTTGATGTCACTTCCGCTTTGAGACTATGTACTTAAGACATTGTATAAAAAATGACACAAATGGTTTGCTTTTGTTGATCCTATGGATTTCACATACGATTTATATTGAATTGAAATTTAATATACATATTAACTGAATATTTATAAGCAGACTCTATTTCCAATATCAATTTCGTTTAAGTTAAGAGGCTTTGTACATTTTTGGGTGAGTGTTTGTACAATACAGGGTTTAAGAATAATATGGGAAAACACATTTTTATTCCTGAAAACACACCTCTCAGATTTCTAAAAAAGATCCAGAAGAACCAAAACCCAACAATAAGGGAATACAATATGGATTATTGCCACCTATTAGGCCAAAACCAAAAAACTATAGAATACATTTAAAAGACTTTATTTCTGCTTAAAAAAACAACAACATTGAAACTATTTATAGAATTGGATGCAGCTACTGTACATTAGCACAAAATGTTCTGTTTTTCTGAAAAAATTGCTTGAGTTTTTAAGTAAGGCTTGTTTTCAGCTTCTTTCTGTTTCCTTGCAAACACGGAATCATTATCAGTATCATGTAATAAAATGCCTGGTATGAGCGGTAAATTGCTTTATTTAGCTGGTGTATTGCAGTAGATTGTGAAAGTCATATAATTCTTTTGACAATTTCTGTCTGAGAGGACAGTGTTCTAAACCGCTTGCTTAGCAAAATCCCTCTTTGGACAGTTTTGTTCCCCCAGAAAGAAATAACTAATGCATTCAGCAAAATCCATTTCTTGAGCTATATTTGTGTGCAGCTTCTGTGCCTTTTCAGGTTGCTGCAATGCTCTTACCACAGTGAGTTCACTCTTCTGAGTGCTGTTGTTGTCGAAGTGTAACATTCAATTAATTTTTGCTTTTACACAAATCTCATGTACAAGGCTTATTGAAATGCCTTATTTAGAAATGTATGAATAAATTAGTTTGCTTGTTGAATCAGTATTTTCAGTCAAAGAAGGAATGTTTTGGGGGGAAAATGACATGCGCTTTATGCTTTTTATTATTCGAGATGAGCTGCACTAACCAACATATGCTGTCCTGCTGCCCTGCAGGCCCCTCTGTATGTTTAATGAGCTGTGTTTATTACTACACACATCCACCAATCAGCACACACCATCCGTGTACCAGCCACTCCAAAGACCCCACACAATCACACTCAAGACTGTAGATAATGCTGATAAGGGCTGTCGAATAGGAAGTGTTTTCATAAATAAAGTATGAATTGTTCACATTGCTTCTCTGTTTTGTTTAGCTTTATTCATATTCTGTAAAATGGAAAAATTGCTTATTCAGATTCCCCTTGTGCGAATTAAATAGTACCTTTTCACATGAGCAGAGATAGTAGAGAGGAGAACACACACAGAAAAAGATATTTATAGCTCTTAGGATTTGGTAGGCGAGCGGAATGACAGTAACTGTGACTGTGCTTCATAACTTACAGCAATACTGCTGAAACATACCATTAAATTGCTTGATAACGAAATGGCCAAACAATTAACTGTAGAATCACAAAATATTATTAAATAATGCCCATACTTGACAATTTAGGAACTCATTGTTTCAAAGCAAACTTGGTAAATGCATGTTAAATGAACAATGACTATTAACTAAATTACACTGGTAGTTTTGACAGTTGTTATTATACCAAGTTATTAAGGCAGCTAGTTATAGCTTATTTATAAGATTTATTCAAAGCTGAAAGGTAAAAAATCGCAGTGATTAGTGTATAAAACAATGTAGGATAAACTTTTAGCCATAAAAATTTTTTTAAAAAAAAAAAAAATGATTTTTTTAATGGAAAATTATACCTAAGTTTACTGGACACTGTATAGGCTACATTTTTTATCAAATTGTATACTTAATTTATACAAAATAACATTTTAGAAGAATTATAATTGTAACCTGAGTTCAAGCTTGGAGGGATAAAAACACTATTAAATAAGGAAATTAAGTATACAAGAAATTAACTCATTACTACCTAAACAATTAAATTAACTTTAATAATAAAGGGAATAAAGGGAACCTTAAAATAAAGGGAATTAAAATATTCCCTTTATTAAAAGGGAATAAAAAGTAAATAAATAATTGGTCATCAGAAGCAGCTGAGTTCATTTGTTAGCAATCACAAATAAATGGAAATGGTTAATCAAGATTAATAATTGACATTACAAGCAAGACCAATGTACAGGCAAGTGATATCTGAATACAATTGCGCTTAACAAAAATAAATTATTATTTAAATAAAACATTTCAGTTTTTACTTTGACTTTCACAAAAATTGCATCCTCAGGTAAAAAACTAATTTCGAGCAGTATACAATATGTCCGCACCTGCTTGAAAACTTCATTTATATAAACGTTTTATTTAAAATGTAGTAAACTCAATCAGGTTTATTTGGTACTAAGCCGTATTAGAAGTTTGCATTGCAGGTTACATTCATGACTTTTATCAAATGACCCACAGCCAGACGTTTAACTCCTACTTGCTTTTGCTCTTTACACCACCTGAACAGGTTCACACGTGGTAAACAAGGTCGTGAGATTCCAGGCCTTACCAGAAGCTGTGAAGCATCAACTCTCTATAACTGACCTTTAATAGAAGGCAGAAAGAGCCAGTGGTCACAGTGCGGGGAACATGTGGGTTTGCATCAGATGGCAACACTCAACACTTGAAATAGCAAGCGATGCATAATTCAGCCACAGTGCCTTCACTTTATACACGCTATGCTTTATTCCAGACAAAAACAAAACATTTGAGTTATTTTTTTAACTTTAGGTGGAGTTCATGCAAGATAATTACTGTATGTAAAAACCACATGAACCATATGTACGACAATGCGAAAAAAACTCGCCAGGTCAGTTTTGCTGAATGTCCAGTGTAACAGTACTAATGTAAAGCGTTCACAAAAGATAAATACAGTAGTATTGTTTTGGCGAGTGGGGCATTAAGTGGTGTTCCACCCATGCGGGGTCACTCTAGACTTTGCATGTGTCCTGCTGCGTATAGGTTACTCTGTCTAAAGAAGTCTCAGCAGCTTCAATTATTGATGGGGGAAATTGAATCTAATGAAATTTCCATCATCTTGAAACAAGAACTCGTCTCAAAGCATTCTGTATGTTCATATACAAAAGAGCATAAATGCGTTCAGGCACAAACACTCCATCATACACCCAAAAAACCTGTACTGTAAATAATCATTGCTTGCTCCTCTGATTAAGAGACCTGGAAGCAAGCAGAAAGACAATGTTTCAAGAATAACTGTTGCATTTGATTCTAGTTTTGGATTTTGATGGATTGAAACCCAGTAGCTGTGCGGTACAGTGTGTGTGTGTGTGTGTGTGTGTGTGTGTGTGTGTGTGTGTGTGTGTGTGTTGTGTGTGTGGTTTCTACTGTGACCTGGAGCTTTGTCTTGGACAGGACACATTCTTGAAATCTCAAGTAACAGCTAAAGATAACACAGACAGAGAAACTGTGCCCGGTGACTTCTGGAAGTGCAGGGGACAGCCAACTGGCAAGAGCTGCTAAATTCTATAACTACTTTTCTTCCAAACCTTATACAGTTCATCTTGGGGCATAAAGGCAATTGATGTTAAAAATGAAGACTGAGCGTAGATGGTGTGCAGTTTAATGTAGTAATTTCCACTGTTTTTGCTTGATGGATGCTTCGGCTGTGAAAGAGAACATTATGATTAAAGGTTATGAAGGCAAGGCTGAAATTACGGTTCTGCACAGCAGACTCGACTTCATTAGAAGCATAATTACATTTTGGCATGTTTGTGCAAGATGCATTAAATAAAAGCACAGTTTTAAATCATTTCGCAGTCAAATATTGAAGGAACTTCTTGGTTCCTTGGTTCCTTGGTTCTTCCGACTTTGTTTCAACAAAAGCTTCTGATTAAGCTATAGTAACAGTAAAAATACAGTATGAAGGATAAAAGCAGTGTGAAAATAATAATTAATTAACCAATGCTACTCGACTGTAGAACAAACCCAATCTGCTTTATTAGCCAGTGTGTTCTGTTAATATCTTTCACTGCACCTTTCTAGTTTAACTGTGGTTTCTTTACACATGCAACAAGCATCAAGTTTCCCTTAAGACGTCATTGCATCAACAGGTTTATTTTTTATTTATAACGATCATAGCATTGGGGGGCGGTCTAAAATGCACCAAAAAGAATTTGATGCATTAAGTCATTTTGATACATAATATATCATCTGTAAAATGCATTATACAATAAAAAAAAATATTTACAATATGATGAATTTTCTCATGTTTTCAGGCCAAACTCAGATCAACCTGTTATGTTTTTCTTCGGTTCAGTATGAGCTTTTGTCTTGAAATTCTGCGATACAGACCGTCGTTTTTATATGGCCATGTCATGATCACAGAGCTTCATTTGGCCTGCAGTTGTTTGGATGATGTTGGACTTGAGCTTCTTTGAATGGATTTTTTGTGACCACTTGCGGTGTCTTTTTAGTTGACCAATCACTTCTGCGACGATTTTTCACAGTTTCATGTTTTTACCATTTGTGATCAATGGCTCTCTCGAAAGGGTGTGATATTCTTTTGCAGAATAATGGATCACAAGAACTTCATTTCAAACTTTTATTCCTTGTATTTTGTCATTTCTGATGATTCTGATGATGATGAATATTTTGAGTCAAGTCATTTTCAAAATATTTCTTAATTCTGATGATTGGGACTGGGGGAGAGTTGTAATCTCTAGGTGTGATGAACCGCCGTTTCAACAAGCACACAAACACTTTTCCCAAGCTTCATTTAGTGTTACTTTGTCTTTTTTACTGATATTTATGGTTATGTGTGACAGGCATGCAAAAAAGAAAAAAGAGAATGTGTATGTGTGTGTGTGTGTGTGTGTGTGTGTGTGTGTGTGTGTGTGTGTGTGTGTGTGTGGTGTGTGGTGGATTCTATGGATTCATTGTTGACCATCACATGGACGTTTTATTTGCAGTTTTATCCCAGTAATGTTTGTTCCTGTGACCATTCATTCATTACTGGCTTCGACCAGTAGCCTTAAAAGGACACATAAAAGGATGCTCTGAAGACAGAGACGGGAAAGTGGGTGTACTGTAGGAGTTTGTAGGAGTTGGCGTACTATTACAGAAAAACAAGTCAGGTTATGAATTAGCGTTGGAGAACTAGATTCTGTGTATCTGAGGTTGTGTTTTCCTGACAAATAGTGATGGCTCTGATCTGAGTTCTATTTTGCCAAAGAAACCATATTTAAAGTGAGTAATTGTTGCAAAAAAATGCACAGGTTGTTGGGTAAAAAATAATATAAAAAATGTTTTGTAAAAACAATCCATTCTTGAAAAATTGCTTTGTGATTCGTGATCATGATTTTATTTAATAGCTAAGTAACTATGAAATGTTTGAATGCAAAACCCTAACCCCAAATTTAGTTTACATGAAAATGTACAATAAGACAGGTCTGAAAATGCTAGGGGCAGGGATTTTTTTCCACTATGGAGTAACATCTTAACTTTTCAAAACACTTACAAGAAGTCTGAACATGGATGTGATGAGTTTCCATAATTTGGGTTTGAACTTTAAATTGACCACTGAGAACCTGCTGGAAGGTCTTCCTCCTTTTAACCCAAACAGATTCCAAAAAATTTGAATGATACTGAGAATATAACATTGTTTCAGTTGGAAGCGTTCGTGTCCATTGCCTTGAAATTATTCCACCATCTTTTTGACTGCCTCTTTCACAAATTGGAGAATTCTTTGCCCGCTTTTTCTTCTGAGAGACTGTCTAAGATTATTCATGATGCAGACCTCAAATCTAATCACTTGATGTCCCAAAAGAATCTCTTAAAATGTCTCAACTTTCAGCCTCATCCCGGCAATTTTTTGATCTATAGTACAGAATGCACAAATGTTGTGCCAAATATGTTTTACATTTCTCAGTTTCACCATTTGTTGTGTGTTCATGTGTATCATTAATAAAATATTGGTCTTTGATTGTTTATTTTCTTCTTATTTCAATACCAAGTTGTTTGTAGTAAAGGAGTTGTACATTAACAAGATTTTGTATGTGCAGTTCCACCCATCAATCCCAGCCTGCAGTGGGCTTACTGTAAT
The DNA here is from genome assembly GCA_028128575.1 of Paedocypris carbunculus. Classification (NCBI taxonomy): domain Eukaryota; kingdom Metazoa; phylum Chordata; class Actinopteri; order Cypriniformes; genus Paedocypris; species Paedocypris carbunculus. Next base: position 1,410,826 of record SOMO01000057.1, read on the forward strand.
GATGCGGTGGTTCAGTGTGAGCTGAAGATTTTTCTTCTGGCTCTAGTAGACCACATAACATGTTTAGAGTGCTACTGCGGTAGCATGAAATTTGGGCGTTTTAAAGCACTTATTCAGCTCTATAGGGCTAATCTTTTAAGCCTCTCTTCTCCTTTCATTCCACACACACACACACGCTCGCGCGCAAAGATTCCCACACCGGTTTTCTGAATTTGCGTCTCACACAGGTTAATACCAAACATAACAAAGCCGGTCTGTTTGAGATTAGAGCAGACAGGTTGGTGCACTCCAAACATTCCTGCTGTAAAACGGATATTTACGCTCGGTCAGGCAATAAATTCTATTCCACACAGGGCTAAGCCAATCTCCATTGAATCTAAATGGAATCACAGCTTCCGGAAAATAGTGTTCCAGACTAGTTTGTTTAATGTCCACACTGCAGCTATAAGTGCTGTCATGGACTTTGTCGAATATCACTAATCACATCCATTTGTCGAGGAAAGCAATGCCACCAACGCAAACTGGGAGTAATACCCATAAAACAAACAAATGTTTTCTAGTCGTGACAAAGACATTTTGTGGGCTTGTTATTTTGCAGTTAGCCGGGACAAGCCTTATTACTTAAAATCCAAACCCTCTTTATTTAAAATGCTCGTTTTTTTAGAGTGAGGTCACCCAACGGCTTTTTGTATATTAAGTCTTAATGGCAAATCACTGATGTTTTTGCGGATGAAACCCAAGTTTGCTTTTTAGTACTACATTTTCCGTCTCTATTTGATTTCATTACATCAAGAAGCTTCTTTTGTCAGTTGCAATTGCCTGCAAGACTCAATTTTCAGAGAAGAAAAGCAGATTTAAGATGTAGAGGAAGAAAAATGCTCTTTCCAGAAAGAACATTAGGCCAATTTGCTCTTCCTGCAGTTATTATATTCTGTTCATCTGAAGTAAACCAAACTGGACTGAGAGGCTTTTTTGCAGCCCCCCGTCCCACCCACCCATTCCATAGCCACGAGCGGCCATTCTGCTGTCCCACACTATCTCTGTCCCTCTGTCAGGGTGTATTGCATTATGTGTTAATGTTGACAGTGATGTAGTAGCGGGTCATAGCCTGCTTGCTCTGAGTGAACCAGCCTCTTATTTCATTCATCAGTAAGCCAGCGAGAGACTTCTCTGCTATGTTTTAGCAATATCAATAATTCCGTTATCAGGGTCAGTGTAGCTTTATTTTCATCTCAGCCAGACACAGCTTATGGTGCGCCAAACACAATGATCCTCTAGAGCCTTGCTGGTGCACAGGATGAGGGCAACAAGGATTACCTTCAACTAAATAAATCAAACGAATCCAAACTTGGCAGACACAGTTTAGAATTTTTACGTTTAGGATGTTTAGTAAAATTGATGCAACTGATGAGGCTAACAATGAAAAGTGTTGATAAGAAGAAAGTTGATAAGCTTTGAGAAAGTTCAGTTTTCTGTTGGACTGTGGAAGGGTGGCACATTGTGTAGCAATGTTACCTTACATAAAGAAGGACCAAGAGTTTAAGGCTTAGCTGAGACCATTCTGTAGTACTTCACCTTGTGTTTAAGACCCACTTAAGGATGTTCTGTACATGTTCACTCCCAGAAAAGCAGACCCCAGAAAATGTATACATATCACCGAAAACCATACTTGAGTAAAAGTATGGATCTTATTGTAAACATTGCTCCATTACAAGTTAGAAGTCACCAATTCCATAAAGAATTGAGTAAAAGCTGTAAAGAATTACATTTAAAAAGAACTCGAATATTTAACTTGTACTGAACTTAGGCTTAAAAAGCACCAAAACGTGGAAAAATAGGAAATAGGTATTTATCAAGCCGCTAATTCATGTTTACGTGATTTTGTTCATTAATAGCATCCAGTACCTTCAGCACCCTGCAGATGGCGATATCGCCTTGTCCTCCCAAGAAAATAATTGCGGTAGGAAAAACACTTGCAGACAATTAAATGTAGCCATTTACTCAAGTACTTTACACCACTGGACCCCAGCTTCTAGGCATTTCTGAAAATGATGCATGGCGGCTATTCACAGAAGGAGGTGTACTGTAGAAGGAGTTTAAGAAGGAGTCTTTTTTTTCCTCCTGACCTTTACAGAATAACCAATCCCACACAATGGTAACCGTCCAGTCTGCATTCAAACAAGACCTGTTCTCAGTTGGCACTGCCGATCCAGAGGATTCTTTTCCAGTTATTGCCCTGCCTTCTCTTGATTGCTCTGTGGTGGTTGGTGTCTCTTCACCAGATTCAGCTCTGATTGCCTCTATTGTCTCGAGTCCCGTCTGGTTTGCCACAGAGCGATAGCTTCTTCCCTCGGGCTGTTACCGAACTGAAGAGTACACACAAATCAGTGCAATACTTTTTTAAGTGCAATAAAATTGTGGAGATTGAGTGTAAATAATGTATTTTATATATTTATAGTACAGTACAGTATAGTACAAACAGAAGGAGTGAGGCCAAATCTAATTCCATACTTGTCCTGTGCAAAATTGGCCCATAATACGAATTTTGATTCTGGTTGCTGCGACTTTGGAGGATTGTTGGGCTCAATGCTTCACGTCTGGATCCAGCACTTACCTCCCGACCAAAATACAATAAACTGATGGTTCTGAGAGTCCTTACCTTCCGGCTGGCTTTGACGTGATGGTCCAGAGATTGGGGTTGTTGATTGCAGTTTTTGACTTGATGTGGATTCCGATTTTTGGTGCATCGGATCTCGCAAGCTTTGTCAAAGAATTGCAGAAATAGATGTCACCCCTCCTTTTGATCCCCCACTCCTTCAGAGACCTGTATTATAGGTGTCAGGAGCCGCTTTTGAGTAGTGGGGAATAATGTCAATGTTCCAGTGAGTTGTCTGTCTCTTAAACTCAATTTCCCCAAATCCCTAGTGCATGTGATTTCATTTCTGTCAGGTGGTGTAGATAAACCCTTACTGTTGCTGTCTTCCTTTACCAGTAGTTGTAAATGTCCAAGTGTTTTCGTAAGACGATCTTTAATGCTCTTGTAATGCCTCTTTAACAAAGCATTATGGGGGATATGCTATTTATCACTTTCGTCACCGTGACATCCACAAACATCACACCCACGACCAAAAAAAGATTAAAACAGATGAACAATTGGATGCCTGTTACTGTTGTAAACATACAAAAGAAAATTCAGTAATGTATTTATATTTTTGTAGAAATGCAATTCATGTGGTTTTGAAATAACAATTGGGTTTTTAAAAAGCAAGACTATATTGGTAAAAGAGAATGAATTGGGTGCTTAACTTTCCTGCCGAGAGACTTTTCCTGCCAAAAGCAACATTTTACTTATTAAGATGTTCTGCATTTACTAAAACAAATAAAACACACTAATCCAATCCTTATGCCACAGTGCTACTGCCATATGGATGATGCTTCTGCTGGGCTCTTACTGCTGCTTTTGTTAGTTCGTTGTTTATTCTCTGTGTGCGTGTGTGCGTGTGTGTGTGTGTGTGTGTGTGTGTGTGTGTTCATTATAGATTTTGCAGGTGGTGATTGCAGAAGCATGGTGGCGTGAGAGCTGCAGCTAAAAATATCTCAGATTGACAGAGAATCTCTGGACTCGCTCAGTCTGAGATATATATAGATCACATGGCCAAATTAGCCACCCACACACGCACACACACACACACACACACACTCACTCACTACGATTCTATGAAACAGATATGTGCTCATTCAAGCAGGCTCTGAAAATCCAGCTGATCTGGCAGGTTTAAACCCAACTCAGACCCGCAAGTGACCTCTGGACTGAACTTGTCATAGTTGTCAAGTTAATTTGCAACCAAACTATTGAAGCAAACATGAACAGCTGATGATTTTAGCTGAGTTACGAAATCTTCCAAAAGCAAATTTGGGACAGGTTCTGAAATCAGTGCAAAGATATTGAAAGGATCATGTCAGGTCAAAGTTGTATCTTGACTGAATTTTTGCATTTGGAAAATTGTGCAAAACAGCAAGCAGAAGTGGTGACATCTCTGCAAAATCAGATTCTTGTAATGATTGAATGTACAGCTTTCCGTGAAATAAGATGAATATCCTTAGCCATGCTTTCATTTGTCTTTTCTCTGGAGTTTTATCTTGCCCTTTAGTTTCCATGGCGACCTCCATTTTTGCCTGTCAGGAATGAATCCTGAAACTGTCAAAATGAATGAATGTCAGTGTCTACACACAAACAACTTGTTTTTGTTTACATACCGTCTTTCTGAAAATAAGCCCTAGTGTTTGTGTTTGTAGAGCTTTCATTCATAGTCAAAATATCATTATTGAACGAGGTGGTTTTAAAGGGTGGGCTAAACTAGCCACTTCAAAATCCTGTACAACACAATTTGAAAGAGAAACTTTTGGTTTGATGCTTGTCAACTGGAGAAAAACATTAATATATGAGTGTGTGGGGAAAGTGGTACTATTAGTCTTTAAACTTGAGCTGCATTATCATATATCAATATAACCAGCTATTTGGAAAATCTAAATTACATAAGTATGAGGGTCTAAAGGGGCAATAAACAAGGAGAATGCAACAAATGGCGAGAACAATGAATTGTTTGTCCTTGACTTTCTGCAGGTTCTGACTTCCTGTGCACAACTCACATCATTCCGGTGAAGAACCAGGAGGGCGTGGTCATGATGTTCATCTTGAGCTTCGATTACGTGCTGAAGGAGGGCAGCATGGACTCACTGGACCGACTCAACCACACTTCTCCAACCAAACAAGAACAAAGTGAGACCTTTCTTCCTCATCCATCTCTTTTACCATTCCTCCCCTCCTATTCCATCACACCAATCTGCCCGCAGCATCTGCTTTAATTGATTTTACCTGTCTGGAGGCAAAACAAATGGAGTGTGGTGGCTGGAAAGACAATAGAGAGAGATGTGCAGGGAGAAAAACGGAAAAGGCAAAAGAGGAGAGGTTTTTTATTTGCTCCAGTTGTTTTGGCTCATCACCACACACTGCCAAGTCTGAGTCCAGTCAGCCAGAAATGAAGTGAAGTGGGGGAAAATAATTTATGTGACACAGTGTTACAATTATTTGGATCCCTGAGGCCAAGTGCTGAATTGCTCTTCATTTATAAGACTCTGTTCAGGGAAAGTGAGCTCAGTAAACCCTCAATAATAAAAAAAAAATTGTGTGTGTGTGTTTGTGTGTGTGTGTTCTCACACTCTAATTATGACAAATGTTCATGGAGACCTGTAAGCAATAAAACTGCTGTACGGCATATTCTGCAAAACATGCTGCTGCATCATTTTACACACAGACTATTCATCTCCTCATGTAAAAGTCATACACAGTGCATGATTGAAAATGGTACACGTTATGCTCAATTTATTTAGGTTTATTTTATCAAAATTGCATTAAAGTAAGGGTTTTCCTGGGAGCATTTGCTAGATTTAGCTCAGTTCATTTCTATTCCCAAAGTGAGTTTAATGAGCTACTCACACACACACAAACCCTGTCCTCTGCCATAACTTTGAATTGGAAAGTCACATCTGTGAAATCCAATTAATATCCAATGCTAATACCGTCTCCTGGTATCATAGCAACTGGCGGTGTTTGAAAGAGCACATCTTTCTTTCATACATCATCATTCGTGTGTGGCTGAGTTAACGGGACTATTTAGTCGAGGCTGTCAGATGTGCAATATGACGCTTAAAAAAGAAAACTTCCAGCTGGGACGAGTGTAGATTTACTAGATCTCTCATCCTCTGAGAGCAAAGCTGAGGGCTAAAAGTGGAGAGCAAATGCATTGAACCAGAAGGGCAATGACGAAGTTGCTAATAAAATTTTACTAGCACTTTCATCCTGATTCCTGTCACCGCCACTAAACAACTTCAATAATGTATGTGTCTCTAAAACAAATCGAATGACTCTGTGTGCCCAACGGTTTGGTGCGGTGTCTGCCGGGTTTTGTTGATGAATTCTGAGATTAAAAATAGCCTGATTTGAATAGAATTTTAATTAATGCTGGCATGGTGGTGAAACCCCCGGGAAGAGACTGAGAGAGACGGGGGGAGACCACTCTGCTGAGAATCACAATAATAGAACAAAAAAATAAAAAATAAGATGAATGTATAAACTGATGAATGTGTCTGGTTGTACTGTTGTGTGTACGTCTATATGTGTGTCACCATTTGATTGTGTGTGTGTGTGTAATGACTACAGAAAGGAGGTAATTATACTCAACTTTAAGCAGCTTCACTGCTGTTATTCTAAAGATGTATTTGTGTTTGATGGAATTATCTTTCCCATGAAACAATATCTATAAGATGTGTCTTTTCGGATTTTGTTAATATCAAAAAATATATAATATAGGTTTTTGAAATGATAATATTTTCTAATAGTTAAGACAGTATTTTCTAATTATCCATAATAAATAAACAATCTGATACCACAATATACAAAAAAAAAAGCTTTATTTAACGTGCTTTATTTTTCTCAAAATTTATACGGTTCTTAACTGGTAGTAAAAGTAATGAGGGCAGAGCTGGAGAGATGCTCTAACTCTTTCTATTGCCAGTGTAGAGTCCAGTTTGTGACAATTATGGTCCAGCAGTGGGAGTTGAACCTGCCACCCAGGCATTGCAGGTTTAAATCCCGGTCCAGTGTGTTCCACAACTGAGCAACTTTGGGCAAGACACTGAAACCAATCCTATTTCTCACTATGGGAAAAATGATAACTCATTGCTTTTTGTGATGTGACCATCCATCCTTTTCTTGAAGATGTTCCAGGGCTTTTAATTGGTTTTCAAATAAAAAGTTTCGTTTTGTTCCTTTTTGTGTATTAAATGTCCATCACAAACACTCTTTTGTGTGATGCTGGCTAACCATTTGGGGCATAATCCCATATTTTATTTATACGGTTTTGGCCTTCAGACAATTTCCTGCAGGCAGGAAGTGCGTCTCGGGTTCTCCTTCAGGTCAAAACTATATCAGTTTGATAATATCTTTATTAAAAAAAACAAAAAAAATTCGAACCTGAAGTAAAAAAAAACATGTTAATTCTGCATTTAGATTAAAATTTAGCAATAAGGTCCTCTTTACCTAGTGTATGTAATGTATGTGTCATATAATGATAAAAACATATTTTTATGTCTTTTTTGCGATGCGTAAAATGATTCTTGTGTTGAGCGTGTTCTTCCATTTCCTAGTACTGTATAATGCTACCACAGCCTCTGCTGGTGTATGTTTTACACAACGTCTTCGGTTCCGTCTGTTCAAGCAGGAAAGTTAAACATTGGTTTAGATGTTGTAAAAATGGTTTTATATGTTGTAAAAATGGCTTTTAATGTCGTATGCTTGTAATGACAGCACAGAGTCGAGACCTAAATGCAGCTCTAGTGTTGGGTTTATTAGTTTGTGAGGCTTTAACGAAGTCGTAAACAGGCCAGGGTAGAGACTGCCAGCAATACATCAAACCTTCTGGTCAACACAGCAGAACATCAAACCACTGTCAAAAACCAGAAACAAGGATGGACCAACAATGCTTCTCAGTGAAGCATTATTGTGCATCTCTTTAAATACGTGTCAACGATTGTATTGTTGCTACGTTACGTGATGCCAGGCAGTCCGGTGAAAAACAGGTCCCTTGTCTCGTTTGTGCTCGTGGGACGTGGCAATGCTTTATTTACCTTGGAATAAATCAGTATGGTAAAAACGTAAACATTAAACATTATTTGTTATAATAAATATAAATCAAATGTTTTAGATGTTACATTTTTTGTATAAATAATTTAAAATAGCACTGCACTCTGCATTGGTAATTGGTTACTATAATTATATACCTCTAAAATTGGTCAATTTATATTTAGTAAATACTACACAACATTAGTTTTAATTTAGATAACTAATATTAAATTGTTTATTAAACATTATAATTTATATTTACAGCTGATCTTTACAGCAGAAATTGTATTTTAGATTATTTATAATCCGCCGGTTCTGTACGTATGCATGCGCTTTGAGACAGTTGTAGCTGTTATTAGAGCTTACAAATGCACTGAACTTGAACTTGTACAAATACAATCCTTAAGCGCCGAACCTCTAAATATTCTAAACTAAAGACTACTTGTAACTGATTTCACCCTAGCAACTACCAATTAAAAGCTAAACAGCCACGTTGCTGCTCGCAGCTATATTTGACAGTACAGTTTGAATATTATGAGAATTTGGTTTTTAGAGCTCTGATCGGTTCACACTATAAATGTCAATCAAAGTCGAACAAAATTATTCTTCGCTTGCACTTAATTGCACAACTATAGTCAGTAGAATCTGATGTTGCTGATAATGTTTTTTTGTAATGCAGTGGCAGCTTAATCTTCCCACACCACTTGTTGTGTGTTTTCTCAATAACGTCAAGTTTGATTAATCTGAGCTCTATTTCATATGCAGCGGAGGTAATGAAGTCCAGACGGGGTCCTGAGACCATCCTGTTCTCTGGAGAGCCGGAGACCTGCATTTCGCCTCACATCTAATCTTTGAGCTTCATTGCTGCTGATGTCCCAGTTTTTCGTCCATCAGAGACGTTTCTGCTTGTTTAACATTCAGGCAGTTCTTGTTAAAAATTCACGTCGCAGACTCTGGCTGCAGAGGTTTTTGCAGCAAAACCCCCTGTCAGTGTAAGCTTGTTTGACAGCTACTGTCACACGGCAAATTGCATCATAAATAAACTTGTTTTCTGGTGCATAGTGCTGAGAAATGATGACGGAAAGATTCCCAGTTCAAGTTTTTTGGTAGTGCTTTATAATAGTAGCAAGCACTAATGATTCTTTTCTGGTCTTCACATATATGAAACTTTCAAAGCACAAGATTCAGTAACCAAACAGAAGTGAAAGTATGAAAATATACATTTCACTTTGGATGACACAATGGGTAGAAAATCGCAATAAGAAGGAAAAGAGATTGATGCCCGCTGACCGGTCAGGGTTTCCGAGTGAGCTTTTCTCCGTTTCTCATGGTTCAAAAATATATCACTGTATGGATCATTTTTCTGGACAACATTTGCAAGAGTTTGCAAGAGNCGTTTCTCATGGTTCAAAAATATATCAAGGTATGGATCATTTTTCTGGACAACATTTGCAAGAGTTTGCAAGAGTTGTGGTATTGCATTCACAATGCAATCATGCATGCAATCAGCGTCCCCATACAATCATCAAATGTTGTCCACATTATTGTTCCATAATTTAGAGTATGAACTGCTTGTTTGATAATTGACAAGAAATGTTTCTGACAAAAAATAGATGAAAATGTTAAGTCCTATTTTGAGTGGATTCAACAGTAATGTAACCTACCAAATAAAGTAATATTTAAGTAGTTAATCGGCTTATCTGATTTGCGTCAAAATCGTAACATTAATAACGAATGTACAATTAAACAGAAGCATACGTACAGTATATATAATCATAGTGTCCACCTTATGTTCTCATTTATCCCATTTACACATGTTTCAATGAAACTGTGAGAAAAAGAACAGAATAATACTTTCAGTACCTTTTTTTGTTTTGCTAATCCCTACGAAAAATATTTTCCCAATAGATCCCTATTAAAAATATTAATTTGCTCTAAAATCATTTAGCATAGTAACAATCATCTTCAATCAGTTAGCTCCTGCTCAGAATGTTGGCCCAAACTCAAAGCCATTTGTGCCTGTCTGTTAAAGGCTGTAAAGCGCTAAGAGCATTAAAGAGATTTCATATAATTGAACTCAATTAGCGGACAAGCTCAAGCTTCCGCAGTGAATACTAAATTATCTCTGCTTTACAGAATACAGTAGCAAAATCCTGAAAAAAAAACCCTGTTGTTTTAAAGGGAGAGAAATGTGTCTTGTGGTTGCCCTGACTCCTACTTTGTTTGTGTGTGCAGAAAAGGGACGTTTCTTCCGTTTCCGTTTGCCTGCACCACTGAGCCTGCTGGGAGTCAGTAAGCAGTCTCTCCCTCAGGAAGACCCAGATGAGGTGACCATCCACTCAGCCGAGCAGAACGATAAACGCTCCTCCTGCTCCTCTTCGCTCTCTCTCTCCCTGTCTCCTCGTGAACTCCACCCACCGACCGGTGAGAGCTGTAGCCCCTCCTACGGAAATGACACCCGAGCTCTGATTGGCCAGAGCTTTTTGGGGTCATGCTCTCCAATCTCAGGACCACAGGACCACTCATCTCCACGTGGCCCCTGGGAACGTGTGGACCCCAAGGAATCGTTGGGTTTTACTTCCAGGAGGGCGTCCCGTGCCAGCATGTGCACATTCAGGAGAGCATCATCTACGCAGGATTTAGAAGGACTGAGCACACGCACACACAGGACGTATCGCGATCGTCATGCAAGCGAAGGTACTTATGTATACACACATGGGAAAAGGATCATTAGAATTACAGAAATCAAGATAAAGTGAATATTCTGATTCTAGGAAATTATGTATTAATTAATAATTTAAGTTTCATTTGCCTGCTTTATCTGCATTAATTCTCACCATTACCATAGCTTACCTATGAAAATGACATATAGATTATACATTTGTTGTACTAATTCTTCAGGTCAAGGCCTATCTGTAGATTAGAGAGTACAAGTAAAAGTAAAAGCCTTTTAGATTCAAAGGATGTTTTGAGGACCTGACAGTTCTAAAATCCGTTAAAAGACATTCGTAAAATGGCATTCAGCTTTTGTACTTGTTCATTCTCTCCTGCTGAATGTGTTCTCTATTATGAAATCGTATTTAGCTCGCGATATATTACTACAAGAAAGACCTTTCAAGGATGTTTAACCCAACACATTCACACACACACACACACACACACACACACACAAAATACCACAACGTATATGAATCTATTTAACCTCACTGATCTCAGTGATGTGTTTGACTGACTTTCACGTATTTCTTTCACGTGTCCTTTTACGTATTTCTCTCCTTTCACTCGTTCTTCTCTGCTCCATTGCTCTCTCAGATAATGGCCGTAGTATTAAAGGTAACTTGGCTGTCGCTGCCTGTCTGTCAGAAGCATGCTCAGGCTGACTTTGAATGCTCTTCAAATCCTCTAAATTAACTGAGTACAAAAGACAGACAGTATTGAGATATAAGTGTCTGAAAGAGAGACGGAGGTCTGCATGTGTCATGTGATGCTAAACTGCACGAGACCCTACACTTCCCATTTAGTTTGAGATATTATTCAGACTCTAAAGCTTGTGCTGCTGTTTTTCTCTTCCCCTTTTCTCCCCTGTTTAGTTTATCTCGCTATTATGTTTGAAACTGAAAAAATGACATTGAAACTTGAAATTTTCTTTAAAACACCTCACAAAATTCAGCTTTTATTATTTCAAAACTTGTGTGAATGCTTAAATTAAAAGCATTTTTGCAGAAAAACAAACGCTTTTTGCCATTTTCAGTTTCTTGTTGTTGTGAATTTTAATTTCCTTTTTCTGTAGTCAGACCTTTTCACTACAGAAGTCTTAAAAATTAACCCCCCCCCCCCCAAGTTTTTTTTTNTTGTGACCAACTTAATTTTTAACAAGTTGTTATCTTGAAATAAGTTGTGATTAAGGGTATAAAAACAACAAAAACATACTAGTGACCATTACTTCCATACTTGTCTATTTGTTTTTTGTTTTCTAGTTTTTTTAACAGTTCAATGTTTCTTTACTCTCCTCTACCTTCTTTTGCTTCCTCCTCATTGGGTAGTGTCGCACTCTTGGATGGCTGGGGGTATGGCTAGAGCTACTTTTATTTCTACTGTTGGCATGTTTTGTCTTGTGCTGTGCCATTTCTAATGCTGTGGATCTCAGTTTCTATTGGTGATGAGTGTCTGTGTTACTATTCCGGTATTTTCTTTCTAACACGAATCACGTTCACTTTATCATGCTTTATTTCACGTGTGTGCCCTTTAGGTCCATTTAATCAGATCAAATCTAGCCTTTTGGGCTCCACGTCTGACTCAAACCTCAACAAGTACAGTACCATCAACAAGATTCCTCTCATCACGCTCAATTTCTCCGAAGCCAATAACGACAAGAGGTTGTCCTCTCCACATTCTTCCGAAAAAACCATCATTGCTCCAAAGGTTAAGGATCGGTCACACAATGTCACAGACAAGGTCACTCAGGTGAGAGGCACATCATGGACCATCTACTGCTTAAACATCTATGCTCAGTAGATCATCAAATCTATAAGATTCAGATTTCATAATACAGACAGTGGGGAGCAAAATTTAACGAAAAGCTACGTCTCCTCTGCCATCACAAAAAAGAACAGGCTGCTGATTAGTTTACAACACTCAAAAGACAAAGAAAGATTGCTACAAGATAAAATAATGATATTCATTCTAATGTTGTCTAAGATCTGTATCTTCATTACAGCACAAATCAGGGTTGAGTACGTTTAGGACTAATGATGGAATATACACTCTCTGTCCTCTCCCTCTCTTTTTCGGGAGCGTTTTGTGTTTGTTGCTTTGCCACATTATAGACTTGTTGCTGCCATAGACCAGATGGCTGGTTACACACACAGATGGCTTGTTTTTGTCTTTTCTATTCGTAATGTTCTGCTGGTTGAAGAATCGAACTCCAATTAAACTGTGTCTTGGCATCGAATAGTGAAACACGACTCCCTCATTTACGCAACCTTTGTTTAGAGCGTGACTTCAGGGTTTTTTTTTTCATCATAATTAAATCTATATACTGTATATGTTAAGACTAATATATTTATGAAATATGAAGAGCTTAATTCTAAACAAAAGACTCCTCGCAACTTTAGTTCATTATCCAATTTAAGATTATTCATAATTTCTGGCATGTTTCAACAGCTCTTAAAAAGACACACACACACAGCTCCAAAACCTGAGGTTTCCACCCCCATGTTTCACAGTAGGTATGGTGTTCTTGGGACGCAATACAGGATTCTTTCTTTTTTACCAAATACGTTTTATTTTGGTTTTATCTGACCGTATGACATTTTAGCAAACATCAGAAGGTCCTGGACACCTACTGGCTTAAGCAGGGGGACACATCTGGCACTGCAGGATTTGAGTTGTTACTGATGGTAGCCTTTGTTACTTTGGTCCCAGCTTTCTGCAGGTCTTTTACTAGGTTCCCTCGTGTGGTTCTGGGATTTTGCTCACAGTTCTTGTGATCATTTTGACCCCACGGAGTGAGATCTTGCGTGGAGCCTAGATCGAGGAACATTTTCAGAGGTCTTGTGTGTCTTCCATTTTCTCATAATTGCTCCCACAGTAGATTTCTTCGCGCCAAGCTGCTTACCTATTGCAGATTCCACCTTTCCAGCCTTGTGCAGATCTACAATTCTTTGCCAGTTCTTTAGTCTTGGCCATGGTGAAGATTGCAGTGTAACTGTTTTAGAATGTGAACAGGTATTTTTTATAGTGATAACCAGTTCAATCAGAAACCATTGATACTGGTGGTAACAAGTGGAGGATAGAGAAGCCACTTAAAGAAGAAGTTACAGGTCTGTGAGAACCAGAAAGGCTCTATAAAATTATTTATAATAAAATCATTATTATTAGCAAAAATTAAAAACAAGTATTTAAATTTTATAAAAATGTAAATTTCATAATGTGTTCTGTGACTAGGGCTTAAATTAATCTTTGTGTTATAAGGCCGCAATAAAAAAATAGTACATCTCAATGCTTTCGGACCCGAGGAACTGCTCAAGGATTGTCTTGTTTGTTCATATTTTCACTGTTGATGTGAGGCTGCATGATAAATGGCGGAGTGACATTGAGATTGTCCTAGTGTGTCCCACATGCATTTGCTGTCGATGACTGTTCCCGTACAAACCCAATCTACTGTTGCCTCCGTTGCAGTAGGTGCCCCTGTGTTCTTCTGTGCGTTTGGTGTAATGATGCGCATTATTTTGCTCACTCCCAGACCAGCTCCCTGGTGGGAAGGACAAAACTGTGGAAGTAGATCTTTAGCTGGATGTTGTACTGTGACCCGTGATTAACTCATTGCGACTCGGCTATGACCCGTCGTCATGTGACTTTTCTCTCTGCCTTCTCATATTACTATCTAAGTGGTGGAACGTGACGCTCGAACCAAAACCTGCTTGAACAGTTTAACATATTGATTGAATTGAATCCTAAACAAAAGTGGGCAGAATTTTCATTTTGTTCTGAGAACATTTTAATGTGGGTATCTTCCTGTTTGCTGAACTAATGAATGTTCAAGGTATTTGAAATGAAGAGCCAAGCCAGCAGAGGAGGCTCTTTTCAGAAAATCACCTGACTTCGCTCACTCTGCTTCTGCTCTGACTTCCTGTGTGGCAGCCATATTTACCAAGACCAGCATAAAATCACTGTACACTGTTGGTTTCCCATGTATTTTACTTTATCAATCTTTTTCTTGATCATTTTTTAGATCATTTTTGATCATAATTTCCCATGACCCTAACCAAGAAGTGTGTTTGTTGTATCTATACAAGCCTGCCTTTGTTTATAATTTTTTTCTAAAAAATATTTTTACTTTCAACTTCACCCCACTTTGCTAAACAGACTGATTTTCGAAGGTTTGGAGGATCAGCTGAATAAGGAACAAGCTACACACAAATTCTCTGATACATGGGTTCTGAGTTCATTTTTGTTTTTTTACATCTTGGTAAATTAAAATATTTGAATAATCTGCTGAGGATAAAAAAATAATCCTGAAAATTATTTCATTTTCTTGATTGTATTTTAGTATACTGTACTATGGGAAATGTAAACATAAACATCTCATTCACTCCTCAGGTGTTATCACTTGGTGCAGACGTTCTTCCAGAGTATAAGCTTCAGACACCACGCATGGACAAGTTCACTATTCTCCATTATAGCCCCTTCAAGGCAGTTTGGGATTGGCTGATTCTGCTGTTAGTCATCTACACTGCGATCTTCACACCCTACAGCGCAGCCTTCCTGCTCAACGACCTGGAAGAACAGAAGAGACGAGAATGTGGCTACTCCTGTAGTCCACTCAACGTGGTGGACCTCATAGTGGACATAATGTTCATTGTAGACATTCTTATTAACTTTCGGACTACGTACGTCAACACCAACGAGGAGGTGGTCAGTCATCCTGCCAAAATAGCAGTGCATTACTTTAAGGGCTGGTTCCTCATAGACATGGTGGCGGCCATCCCCTTTGACTTGCTCATATTTGGATCTGGATCAGAAGAGGTAATTTGTTTCATTTTACCTACTATTAGATGAGCAGTAGTATATCATAACGATCATAACCTTCATAACGAATGTTTTCACACTTGTGCTTGTTTATTCTTTATTGCTTACTTAGACAACAACTTTGATTGGCTTGCTGAAAACTGCCCGACTGCTACGATTGGTCCGTGTGGCACGGAAGCTGGATCGGTACTCCGAGTATGGAGCAGCTGTTCTTATGCTCCTCATGTGTATCTTTGCACTGATTGCTCATTGGTTGGCCTGCATATGGTATGCCATCGGAAATGTGGAGAAACCTTATCTGGAGCACACAATTGGCTGGTTGGATAATCTTGGCATGTCCATTGGAAAGCAGTACAACTACAGTGATCCCGCTTCTGGTCCATCGATCAAAGACAAGTATGTCACAGCGCTGTATTTTACATTCAGCAGTTTGACCAGTGTGGGTTTTGGAAACGTATCACCAAACACCAACTCGGAGAAGATCTTTTCCATCTGTGTCATGCTGATTGGCTGTAGGTATCTCTTAGAGTTGCATCTTTTTCATCCTATATACTCACATTCAGCAGAGGTATACTGTACAGTACAGTACTAACTCGTGTAGGCACATTTTGGATTTACTCGGTTTTCTTTGTAGTTCCAAGATGATCCAGTGCACTTCATATACAACCACTGTTGATAAAATTTAGATTTCAAATAAATTTAATTTATATGAGCACTAGCATAGAACTACCCATATATAAGCACAGGATATATGCATAAATCAAAAGCATAAGGCACTGTAGCTTAAGTTCATCTGTGGGATCCCAGGATCTTCATGGGATTTTCATGGATCGAAAGTGGACAATAGTCGCGGAGCGCTAGAGAGAGAGATCAGACACTTCAATTAGCAACCAGACTCATAGAGTTTGTCTATAAGAGAGATTACTTGGCTCTTGCTCGACTATTTAAACAGTTGAATCCCAGTAAACAGGACAGACTCTATTTGGATCGCTTCATGGTTCTCTAGAATCTTTTGGATGGAGCTTTCACTAGTACCCCCGCACTATGGCTCTAAGCCACTTTGAAATGATTTGTAGAGACTCATTGAGATGGTTGTAGTTAGTTCTTTATTTGTGACATTTATTAGCAGTGAATCTTAATTAATTGTGTTATGTACAGGTTATGTACAGTCCTCCCAGGTTTTGTTTGCGTACTTAAGCAGAAGGCTACTGCTTTCGTTTTTATACTATGGCATACTCTCAAAGGTTTCAAAGTAGTCAATCCAAAAGTTATTTTTTTTTTCTTCTGTTTCTGATTGCCAACATTTATTGACTCACTAATTCACTATTGTGAGATACTTTACATGTTTTCAGTGCATATTTTTCTTGATGTTTTGGAAATTACTTTAAATATTGAAACTTTAAACAGCTATTTTAGCTTGTTTTCCTTAACGTTAGACAGTGATAAATTGAAAGATGAAATACCTTCAGTTTGATTTGTTGAAATTTTTTGGGAATGTGGCCACGTGTAATGTATTTTTCAATAAGTCATTTTTAGGTTTATATTTGTTGTTTACACCTTAAATGAGCATTTAATAGCACTGACTGTTCCATTGGGATTGCTCCTGATCCGTGATCGATTCTGCAAAGTAACACTGGGAATGTCCCAGGTTCTGAATTAAAAAATGGACAAAATAGCAGAAACCATTAGCAATAATTAGCAATTCTCAAATTTAGAGGACATTTTTTTGCTAAATTAATTTGTTTTCGTTTAAGAATTGCCCCGGAAATAAAAGACATGCACATGTCCATGTTGATTTAAATGCAGATTTGTCTCCTAACTAGTATGGTTCGGACATTTTTAAATGTTTACAAATTTTTTACTCTTTGTGTTTTAGCTCTGATGTACGCTAGTATCTTTGGCAATGTGTCCGCCATAATCCAACGACTGTACTCGGGAACAGCTCGGTACCATCTGCAGATGCTGCGGGTCAAAGAATTCATTCGCTTCCACCAGATCCCAAACCCGCTGAGACAGAGACTAGAAGAATACTTCCAGCATGCCTGGACCTACACCAATGGCATTGACATGAATATGGTACGGTCTGTGTGGTCAAGCTTGAGCAGAAACAAAGTGAAGGCAATATGAGTGGTGACTTGTGTTTATGTGTTTACGCAGTGATCTGATTTGCATTCTCTTTCCTATACGCACTCAAACGGATTGATGTCATCACTTTGGCAAGAGCAGGAGGTATAGATTACCTGTTTAAACACTGCTTTTGTTTATTTGTCCCGTGGCTCAGTCAGTAGAACAGGATTAGCAACATCAAAAGGTCACAAGTTCTATTCCCCGGGAAAGAGGGTTCCGTGTGTAACAGTAATGCACTGTGTCGCTAAGGAATAAAAGCAGGCAGAGAAATGCAAGAGAATCTTTATAGACAACACATATGTTTAGACCATGACACTTTGGGTTCTATACTTTAATTTAGCAATAAATTTGCAGTGAAAGTGTTGTTTATTTTCTTTGAGTGTACTGACATCACAAATCCGGTTGTAAAGCTGAAGATTTTTTGGAGAGGACAGGAGTAGCAATTTTCTTCTTGATGTTGTGCCGTTTGTCATTTTTATTAATCCAAAATGCATTAAAGGCAAATCTACGTCCAAGTGAAGAAAATGCCACTAGTGCTTCATCTTTTATGCATTGGGTGTTGAAGGAGAACGGATTATTTTAGCCTTGATGATCTGAAGTTAGCATAAAGCCTGTAAAACCTTCATACAGTACGATCATTTGCCCCGATCATCTTCTCCATTGGGATTATTGTCCTCTCTTTTTGCTTTTTTTGTTGCTTTCCGCTCTTTACCACAGGTACTAAAGGGGTTTCCAGAGTGTTTGCAGGCTGATATCTGCCTCCACCTGAACAAAAGTTTGCTCCAGAGCTGCAAGGCTTTCCGGGGAGCGACTAAAGGATGCCTACGGGCGCTGGCAATGCGCTTCAAAACCACCCACGCCCCACCAGGCGACACACTGGTGCATTGTGGGGATGTTCTCACTGCCCTCTACTTTCTCGCCAGGGGATCTATCGAGATCCTCAGAGATGACATTGTGGTCGCCATATTGGGTGAGCAACAGTTTTTATACAACGTCTTATATGTATTTGTGAATAGACGATAGGTGAATAAATATTTGAAACATATTTATGTAAAACGTTTAAGTACAATCTGCTTGAGTTGCACGTTTTTTTTTCAAATGTTTTTGAAATGGCAGTAAACGTGTATAATTTTCTTTGTCGCAATATCTGCTTTTCATAAATATGTCTGTTATTTTCCCGAAAAACCAGATCAAGTAGCATATTTATTTCAATATTTATATGTATATCAAATTTCGATCTGTGATTATATTCAAATAGCTGGGTAATGCAATGTGAGAAATGCATGAAGAGTGTGTTTATACGACGCGGAAAAAGATAAAGTGAAAATCTTGCTGATAAAAAAAAATTGCATTTATTTGCACGTCGTGTTGTTTAGTGAATAGCTGTGCGAGTTACTGTGACGCTGTATATAAATAGCTTTTTTACGATGCTGCGCCTTAGACTCATCTAAATTTCATATAAACGGCTCAAAGGCTCACAAGTAATAAGAGACTTCATAATATAAGAGTGTCCTTCATTCAAGGAGATCCCTCCTGTGATGAGCTCATCGTATGTTAGAGAGGGATGGATTCTGAAATAAAGGAAACATTGGGGTCTAGTGCCGGTTCGGAAGCTTTTAATTGAATGAGAATCTGGGAGCACAAGAGCGACAGCATGTGGTACATGTTTCCCTTCATTAGATTTGCAAAGTGTCACTTAGTGTGACGGAAAGGCCTGAGTGAGTGCTGCTTTCATTATATACCGCCATATTTATTAAATTGGCACACAGGTTTGGAGTCTCTATCCGCAGCGGGCAGGTGCGGCAGGGTAAGCCGAATTTAAACGGTCCATCTCTCTTCCTCCGCACGCTGGGTTTAACAGAATAAGGCCAGGGGAGGAAATAGACACATGCAAGCAACTCAGCAGAAAGTCACTTCATAAAACTGCTGAGAGAAGATACCTCTGTTTCTCATGTAGTGTACGTCAACAAGGAACCGGTGTATTACAACGGCGCCGGAGACATCCAATTCATCATGTACACTAATTCTGGCCTGGACTCTATTATTGGAACATCATTCTCAATGTATAATGTACAGCCCCAGTATCCTGAGCCGGATTTAGATTCCATGGCAGGTGGCCGCTGCCCAGGTGGCTGTCGCTGTGAATCACGTGTGACCTTTGATATGCATCACTGTGGAATTGTGCCGTCATTCCTTGACCTTTCCGTTGGCACGCGTCCTTAAGGAACTCACTGAGAATCATGGGACAAGCGAAAACTGTTTCCTTTCATTTCAAAATGAGTTGACAATGAATGGAATGGCCGGATTTTGACAGGCCGGTGGTTTTCTGTGAGGACTTTGCTGGTTCCACCTTTATTCACATGAGATTCCACTGGACTGTACATTTAAGTGAGGTAAAGCTACATTGAGCATAGCTGTGAGTGAAGCTTGGCCACTCTTCTGGGAGCAATCCCTGTCTTCAGGGTCAGAGATGCTCGGAATTACTCCAGATATCAATGACCCGGAATCTACTGCTTAGGAAATGAAGCTTGGAAAGGAGACACATGAATCCTAGACGTGAATGATGCATCATTCATGACGCGCAACGTGGATGATGTGACACAAAGCCTGTGTTTTATGGGCGACGCCACCAAATTTGATACAAATTCAATAAATAAAGACCTACTCTGATAATAAGATCTAGTCTAGTGCTTCTCTCTGATAAAAAAGAATGAGAAATCATTTGACTTTGAATTGGAAATGTTATTCCATTAGTGCTCATTAGGATTAAAATGAAATAATATAGTTATTTAATCAGGAAAGGATTCTAATAATGAAATCTGGATTTCTTAAAGTGACTGATTTCTAAAACTGATCTTGTTTCAAACAATGCCTTGAAGCTTGTCTGTAGATTATGTCTTGGATTTTCATTGCATTAGTAGGTCATAAATCTGTGTGAGTCTGTCTGTGTATACAGTTTCGTATAAATGTTTAAAATTTGCTTAAATCTCATGGCTCTTCTTATACGTTTTCAAAAGTGTTTGTGTATGAATAATTATGTTCTATTTCAGCCATCTTCTTACATATTTATACATTTACTTTATCTATTGTTTGTATGTAAATCATATTTCATTATGAAATTTAAATGTACAGTATTTCGTTTTTTCGACTCACAACAAACTTTTACTCAACAAATATGTATACCTATAAGGCTTTTCTTGTAACAATGAAACAGAGCTTTAGTTAAAGCTTCTACTAGAAGAAACAATTCTTGATGCTTGATTTCATTCGATTTAAGGAAAATTGCAAATGTTCCTTTTACAATCTTAGAGACAGCATGTTACCTACAGCAGAAACCCTTAAATTCAACATGTAAAGTCGTTGATAAAATCAACAGTATGATGATTATGAATTGTGTCGCATAAACCTAACGTGAACTTTCTTTCCCCCTTCCCTTTCTTTTTATCTTTCATTGTGTTTTCTGTGTTTCCGCTGTTCTCTGAACGCCCACCACTCAGGTAAGAATGATATTTTTGGCGAGATGATTCATCTGTACGCCAAGCCGGGAAAATCTAACGCAGACGTTCGCGCTCTGAGCTACTGCGACCTTCACACCATCCACAGAGAGGATCTCCTTGAGGTTCTGGACATGTATCCTGAATTCTCTGACTCCTTTCTGTCCAACCTGGAGTTGACGTTCAACCTGCGGGATGAGAGTGCCAAGGTACAGCCACATGTCGCTCGTGGTTCACAGTCAGACTTCTAGCTTTGCTTCTTAGACCACTGAACCACGGACACGCGTCAGTTACACTACAATGTTGTAGAAATTATTTTTATTTATTTTTTATTCTGCGTGTTCACTCTATGTTCACATATGTGTTCTCAAAATCTCTGGATAGCTTCCATAAGCATCAAAATAATCATGTCAAAAACATGATTACGTATTAACATTATTTTAAATAAATATAAAAGGATAAACTAATGTATTAATCTTGTTGATGCATTTAATCTGGCATGCAAAATATTAAGCATATAAAATATAAACTTTCAAATTATTAAATTACCTAACAACTACTACAACGCCACCTCTATTTGAAGGCCGCTTCTAATTAAAGACCACTATTACACAGCCATATATATGTCCTGTCCAGGCGGGTTTTATACATTTCCGAAAATGTCTGGTTTTCATTCTTCTTCAAAGGACCATTACACATGTACTTTTCTACTTTCGATAGGGTAACACCCAATGTCATCGTTAGTTTGATTGGTCTTTGTAACGGTCTGTGAGGAGGGCGGGTCTTTAAGCTGAGTGTTGGAAAGTTAACTAATAATTTGAAACTTTCTATTAATAAATTATGTCATACAAAAACTTTTTAAATGACAACTGGCCACTAATATTGCGCAAAAATAGAGATTTTATAGTCATTAGATGTGTTGTTGATGCAGAATTTTCTAACAGAAGAGTTGATATTTAGAACTATATTTCATATTATTTATCTATTTATTTATTAGAAAAGACTATTATTTTGTTACAAGTTTTTACAGATGACATTTTTTTTTTACAGAAGTTAGTTTTGCACCATTGACGCTTAAATTAAAGTATGTTCATAAACCTCCAAGAAGCCTGAATTTGTGTCTTGAGGCCTAATGGTTGTCCTCTTTTTTGGAAATCAAAATATGGTCATCCTAGTATAAATGTAACTAGTGCTGTGCGTGCTGCTCTCAGTTGCTCAGGGACGTGCGGTAAGTCATCATAGTATAACATACTAGTCAAGAAATTCAGCGCCACCCTGTAACTGAAGGCCACCTCTATTAGAGCGCCCCCATAACGGAAGAGTTGAAAAAAAGAACACCATGATGTTTTATGAGGTTTTATGAATTATTTTAGGATGCATTTGCATGATAAAAAAATCATAGATTGTCTTATTTTGTATGTGAGCATGCAATACATGTGTGAGATCCCACTATGATAAATATGCAAGTGTGTGTGTGTGCAATTTGACAAAAAACGCAGGGATGGGAAAATTAATTTATATTGAATGAGTGATTATAATATCCAATTTCGTATCACTATTTTGCAAAAAAAAAAAAAAATTGCCGCAAAAAAATGGTTACGCTTTCATCATCTTACTTGGAGGACTTTTTTTTTTAACCACATCCACCACAATGTCATTACACTAGCTTATCATTTCCCTGGCTCTCAACCAGAACCTTGCCCTTTGTGGCTCCATCATCTAACTAATAAAAGTGATTTTCTCTCAACATTCTTGCTTCTACAATGTGCTTTTGTGTTTGGCAGGCATCCACAGCCCCTCAGAGCACAATCTACACCGCTCTGAGTGACTCGGACTCAGAAGATCCTGAAGTCCGAACGAAGCCATGCTTGAAAAGGCAATGCTGCGCAGGTTCGGACCTTTCCCCTCCTTCCATTCACAATTATGGCTTTCCTCTTTTCACATCATTTGTTCTCTCCTCGCTTTCGGCCTTGTTCCCCCTCCCCCACCCTTCCACCCTTCTTTTTTTTTTCCTCCCGCTGTGTTTCAAGCTGTTGCCATGGTGATTGTTGGCCGCGGACAGATGTTTGTTATTGTGTGTTTGCAATGTGCCAAATTTCACCGGAGCCGTCCCTCGGTGACCTGCTGTTTGGTTTGCATATCCGCTCTGTCCATCCTGGCACAATTCTTCATCTCTTTCTCTGTTCGTGTAAGGTGTAAGTGGAGAATCACTGTGTGACGGTTTGTGTGTAATTCTGAGAGGACTGCGTGTTCCCTCAGGTACTCCGAGCAGACGGAGCGGGACTGTCAAGGAGAGAGGAGGAGGCCGAGAGACTCACACACTCCTGGAAAAGGAACAAAAGGAGCATGGAAATGAGGGGGAGGAAGAGACAACAAGACCGGGCAGTTTTAGGGCTCGGGGTCAATCACTTCCTGTCAACCTTAACTTCTCCAATGATTTGTACAGTAAGGACTGTGCTGAAAACACTTCCTGCCGCACAGGTAACAGATACAGTAAGCCTCCAATTTCAGAGCGAACGCACATAATAAATGCATTGGGAATGTCCAGGTCACAGATGTTTGATATTGAGCGCGATCAAATGCCGGCTCTTGATTGATTTTTTTACACACAATCCCAAACACACTCTCTCACACAGAAGTCAAACAGACACCAACTAAAAACCCTTTCTCACAATTTCGCACTGAAATGCATAAGATGAGATAAGATAAGACTTTATTAATCCTAAATTTTTGTGTACAGCAGCAGCAAAGAGTTTTTAACAGAAAACGAATAAGGACAGTTTAAAAGACAACAGTGAAGGCAAAAATACAAATAGCAAAGAGGTAAAAAAAAAAAAAGAAAGAAACAACAATAAATAGGTTGTGCTCTTTTTATTTCTAATATGCCAGGAAGCATCTATTAGAAAGAGTTGAAACCTAGAAGTCCGTGACCTTCTTATAGAGGTTTCATTTTTACAGAAACATTTAGACACTCAAAACACACTTGTTCACTCATACTCAACACAAACACTAATACATTAAAAAAAATGTGTTGTTGAGAGAACAACAAGGTATTCAATTAAAATGTAACTGGTTTTTAGCTACATTTTTTTTCTTACTCTGTAATACAATATTTCCACAATGTTAGAGCTTTTAGATGAGATGAGACACCAAGCATACGCACTTTGTCTTGCTTTATGACACCTGTCAGAAGTCAGAATCCTTATGAAAAATTGGACACGAAAAGATCAAATTTGAGGAAAGATCACAATGTGCTTTTTAGGGGCAAATACTAAATCTGCAAGGTTTGTGCGCACTTAACCATGGGGTGCGTACTTAAGGTTGGCCTCACTCACACATCAAAGAAACTAATTTCAAGAGTCTCAATAAGTCTAAACGCTGCAAAGTCATAACTAATTGTAATGAAATGTAATGAGTGCTCCCACTAAGAGCGTCATAGTACAGGAATACGACGCAAGTGAAAAGCATGCTTTTAGAGAACGTCCTGTGTTTTATTGCAGACTTGAGCAATAATATGTTTTCGTGACCAGACTAGAGGTTTGGTTTTTAGGTCCAAACTCATTTCTAATTTTGTAGATGTGTCTTGCATTTGGTGCACTATATTTTCTTGGCCGACCATAGCAAAAGTTAAGATTATGTATTTCTTTGTGCTTCTTCAAATGAGCTTTTACGGTCTATCTTGAAGGTTTAATTTGCATTGAAATGTCTGAGGTGTTCTTATTGAACAGACCTTGAGTCTTGTTGATGTGCTATGACATGAAACCGTCTTTCACAACATCACCGTGGCATTCCTTTCCACACCGGCCTTTAATAAATGAAATGTATTTATACCAATTATTTATGGGGCAGTTGTGAACTAGTGGCAGAGGTTTACCCGCAAAAGGTTTAAAAGCATTATTTCAACATGATCCCTAGTGACGATAATGACAAACTCACTCGCAAAAGCAATGAGTCAGATAAACTGCAGACATGTTCATGCTGTAGTGTAGTGAGAATTTATGAATGAATGAATGATGGTATAATTACACATCAGGGACTCCGCCATTTTACTTTATGGTCCATCACTTTTCAAATCAAGAATCTAGATTCGTTCTGTCTGAAATTAATTTGTATGCAACTGGCAGCAAACTAGTGTTTTGATTAGTGGGGACATCATGTAATGCACTGTGGGGACACTGTGTGAAGAGAAAAAAAATGAATCTGTATGTGTACATGAGACACGTAATTTGTTCATGTGTAGTATTGTTATGTTGTTAGCAAACATGTGTTTGCCACACCTGAAACGCATTACACGTGTGATTTATGGCACAAGGGGTTTGTGTCTTCCTCTAGGCATGTGTGTTGAAGAATGGCCTTGTGGAAATGCAGATGACTCAGCGAAATCTCAGGAGCGAGAGGGAGGGGACGAGTGTGAAAGTGACATCACATATGGAGAAATGGAGCAAAGGCTCGATCTCCTGCAAGAACACCTGAACAGGTGAAACACTGCTTGAGTATATAATACACAAACGTGAACAACCAAACATTTTCACAGAACATTGCAAGCTCTCGCCCCCTGCTGTTCACAGATGGCTTTGTTTTTGTGTGTCTGTGTTCTTCCAGACTGGAAGCGCAGATGACCTCGGATATCCAGACTATTTTACAGTTGCTTCAGAGGCAGAGTGCTGTTGGTCCACCAGCGTACAGCACTGTGGCCGTCAGCCCAGAGATTCACAAACCTGTTCAGCCTGTTACTGCCATACAGACCCAGGTAAACTGCTGCGGAGATACAGACAATACTGGTGATGATAATGGCCAATTACAAATGTGTAAATAATTACAAATCTGTGCACATTTCTAAACAAGTGCACATTTCCACAAAACAATATAAAACACTATTTTAAACCATTAAAAAAAAATGTATGCAATCACCTAAATATTAACTCATTCCTCGTTTTAGCTCATTGAACCAAGTGAAATGCTGCATATTGTTTTTGACTCTTTGACAGAGTTCTGATCTAGAAAGCTCCTGTAATGCCAAAGATGTGGCCATGGTCAGAACTCCAGAAATGGCCCAAGATGGCAGGACGAGAGGTTGGGACGTGGCACTTAAGCCCTTGGAAGACCAGCCTTCAGCATCAGAACCACCCAGATCATTCCAGATGTCCATCAGACAAGCTTCCTTTCCAGACTCGACACCCGGAAGCAGAGCCAGCGCTGGTCTCCACAGGCCCTCGTCTGATCCTGGACTACCAGGGCAGTGACAAAAGTTCCAATGTAATCATCTGGAATGGACTAAATCATAATCCAGTAGGGACAGAATTCCAAAGAGAAGAGAGACCAGAGTTAATTCAGTTTGTGAATGTAAACGCGTATTGAGGAGTCAAATGCTGTTTGCTTTCATATACGGTAACTATGCACAGAAAAACCACACTGAAGGGGAATCTCGTCCCGTTTTAAGTCACAGCTTAAGTTTAAGTACACAACAAGCAGAAACGGTGACACGTCCAGAAAGAAAGACGTTTGACATGTTGTTCTGTAAATAGGTAACTGGAACGCTGCCAGGAAGCAGCAGCCTGGGCCTGGTTTTGAAGGGAGATGCATGCTTGGAAAATAATGCAGTGTTTATTTTTACATGTTTCTTTAAAAAAAAAAAAAAAAACACTGGTGATGACTTGAGCTCAGATTTTTCTCTTTTTATCGTTTGAGAAATATATGTGTATTTATGTCACTATGGATTTCCTGGTATTCAGGATCTTTACTTGAACTGAACTCTGCAGAGCAAGTTTCTTTGTCAAGCTGTCTTCATTTCCAATGATCCCAATCATCCGCCCATATCAGATTTTCCCCGATCAGTGACGAACAACAAAAGCTACGTTTACATGGACGACAGAAAACCAATTAAAGTGAGACTAGAAACACAATCAGAGTGAAAGTCAAATAAATACTTCAGTTGGATTGGACTGGAATAATAGGATGTGTAAACACCCAAATGAAATGACACTGCTGTGTTGGGTCTGTGCGCACAGTGAGGATGTATGGGAACAACTCTCTTTACTCCTATAGTCTGATTAAACTTCCAGGCAGTTCTCAGCCTCAGACTCTTATGCTTGTAAAGAAGGAAGTTTGCATCCCTGATGAACATCGAGAGACATGTTAACTGGACACATGCCAAATGATCAGATCTGAGTTTGTGTGATACAAAGCCCATGATTACATCTACCGGTAATTTTAAATAACATTAAAGCGTAACAAATCACCAGAGTATCTGTACAACTAAAAGCGAATAAGAAAAATTTTTTTTTTTTTTTTTTTATTTCAGAAGAACAGGAACAAAAGCAATATAATTTACTTTGCAAACGAGTTAGTTTATGTATATTCTTGCACACACATACGTAGACATAGTTAGATGGAAATACTGTACTGATTATATAGATGGATAGCCTTTGTTCTGATATTAAAACAAAAGACGTCCATGTAACCGTAGCTAATGAACGTTGAGCAAACTTTGTGAAAATTATTCTTTTCATCCAATATGACAAACTGAAGACAAACCAGAGGTGAGGTTTGACAGAATGGGTAACTAATACAGTTTGGGACAAAATTATTAGCCCCCTTATGAAAATGTAAGATCTCTCAAACATTCCCAAGTTTCTGTTGAACGAAGCAAGGCATTTTATCACAGCATTTCTGAACCTACAACTGTA
This sequence comes from Paedocypris carbunculus, assembly GCA_028128575.1. NCBI lineage: Eukaryota > Metazoa > Chordata > Actinopteri > Cypriniformes > Paedocypris > Paedocypris carbunculus. The sequence goes on from SOMO01000057.1 coordinate 1,438,344, forward strand.
AAAAGAACCTCCTGTTCAGTTAAAAAGCTGTGTAAATGTTTTTGCTCCTTTTATAAGCACTTCTAAAACCATTATCATTTTGTATGGAGACTACTAATATTGTCCTCAACTGTGTACAATACAAGCCTAACTGGATATAACAATCTACTATGGTTATTTTGCATCTTTAACCTCAGATATTAGAGGAAACTTCTGATGGAGCCATATTGTGTCTGTACAGGGTGCATGAATATTAGCTTGAGCCAATTCTGATTGGTTTACTCTTTAGAATCCACATCTAAATAGCTTAGCGTTTTCTAGCTGAGTTTAAGTGGAAAGCCCTTTTCCGTTTTGTTTTTTTTTTACCTTCTAACTGAACCGAAAAACATATCGGTGTGAAATGCAGGTTTTGACGTTGTAGCACTTTTTTGTTTCATTTGGCCAGAATAATGTGATCTGAGGGATGACGGACTCTGGACAGTTTGTAGCAGCAGAAGTCACCGGCCTTCCAGAAGACACCGTTCTACTAGCAGCAGGAAACACTCTTCTCTTGCAGTATAATATGACAAGAGCTCATGTGTAGGGAAACTGCATGTTTTAACCAAAGTTAGTTCTAGAATGAATCATATAATCCACATTTTATGAAATGCATTGAAACACATTGTCTTCCTAGTGTCAGATAAAAGAAAAAGGCAGAATAATGTATGCATGTCTTAATTTACTACTTCACGCATCGGGCCACCGGATTTGGAGCTAGCGAATCCAACCGGAAGATTGAAATCTGGTGGAAAATTGTGGCATCTCAGTATATGAGACTGAACCCTCGTCTCCCATCATGCAGCCTGGCAGAGTTTGGACACGCTGTGATCACGGCATGCTTTGACCCAACAGTTTCCTGTGAAATGGTCCAAGTCATGTCTCGTGTTGCAGTGTGCTGGCTTGAGTGAGTTCGCCTTAGGGGGCTTCTGGGACGTGGCCAGTACACGTGCCAGTGCAGGAACAGAAATGATGATACGTACTTATTGCAAACTTTTGCACAAACTCTTTAAAACATCTTGTACAGCATCACTTTTTAAAAAAGAAAAAATAGTGTTGTTTGCAAACTTGTTTTTATGCATTTTTTTAAATGTTCAACACTGTATTTTATATAATGCAACAACAGCAGTTTAGAATGTTTTCCTTGTGTATAATGCTATGTTTTACATTTATGCTGTATATTGTTAATATAACATGAACTATACAATGCACAGTGTAACATAATAAAGGACCGAATGCTTGAATACAATGTTGTTGGAGTTTTTTTTTTTTTTATTATTATTATCTGATTAATCACAAAGGAAAGTGTCACAATTACAATTAGAGAATTTTATGTGCTTTGGATTACAATTTATATAATGCCTTGATATACGGTCGATATTTCAATCGAATGTATCCTTTTTGTATCTTGTCACATTATTTGCTTACTATTTGGAAAACCAAATACGTATAATTTTTGTTCCACTTCACAATTTTGTGATGTTCTGCCTCAACGTCTCAAAATGTGACACGTTTACAATTTTTTTTTTTTCTGCTTGTTGAAAACATAAACAAACGGAAAACAAAAAAGTTTGAAAATAAAAAAAGATCAAGAAATTGGATCAAAAAGAGATTCAAAAATGTTGTTTTGCAAGGCAATAGAGGGATAGATAGATGAAAAGATAGATCTCCTCAGTGATCTTCTGAATATCACACACTGAGCAACAAAGCAACTCCAGCTAGAACCCATTTTGCTGGCCTCTCTCTGGTTTTCAGATTAAATGTCCATACGTATGTGTTAGAGCGGAGTTTAGTCTTATAGACCGGGCATTCATAGGTATTGCGCGTCTCTTGCCGGTCATTTGGAATAGCCCGGACAGCTATGACAGGCATACTGGGTGTTAGATCCTTCAGTCGTGCCTCTGCAATGGTCCCACCCTGAATATCCCAGCGTGCACCTGCAAATTCAAGACAGGGAGATCTTTTTGCGTGTACTAAAACTGTACTATAATTAGACAAAGTTACTGTATCTGTGATTGGAAAGGAGACACTGACCCTCAATGTAAAGCCCATAAATATATGCTCCTTCTCTGGCCGGCTGGTTGAAATCTTCTTTAAACTTCTTTGTAACATCAACTGTTAAGGTCATCTTGTCCAACGGCCATTCGTTCTTTCGTGCCAAACTCTGCATTACGGCTACAAATAAAAAAGACAAGAAGTCAACAAACTAAAACGGAAAAGCCTTTGCTGTATTTCTGGATAGTCTTTTTTCCTAAATTGTCCTTGAAAAATGATGAAAAAACTGACCTGTAAGAAAAGACTGAGGGTTGAATAAGCCAGATATCCATACCACACTGGGCAGCGAGAGATCTTGAGTCCAGTTGTCCAGCTCTCGGCAGCGCAGCAACAGGTCGTTGTACCTGAACAAAGATGCAATTACGTTTATTCTAGAAATAAGTGTAATTTATTTGACTCATAGAAGTGCGAACATACACATGAATATTAAAGTCTTCAATTAATATATTCCTTAAAACTGACTGTACCACAGGTCATGACTATATGAATTCACATTAAATCTCTATCATTTAAAGATAAATTGTGAACTAGAAATTTCAACAAATAAGCAGAGCATTGGCACAATCGGCCAATCAGAGTATCACCTCATAAGAAAGTCAACCATCTTTACCACTGTCCGAGAGCGTAAATAGACGGATAGGCCAGTCTGGTCCAGGCATCAGGAACAGTATCATAAAACAGAGCCGTCTGTATCTTCTCCATCTCTGAAGATATCGCCAACTCTCCCTGAGAAACAGACACTGAATCAGTGTTGTTTATCATAAGAATCCAGCAAACCATTGATTTGAACTTGATTAACCTCACCTTCAGCCCTAGGTCCAGCTCTTTGAGCGAGCATCTTATTTCATTGATCAGCATGTTCATGCGCTCACACTCTTGAAAACAGACCAGAATGTAGGGAGAACGCTCTGTTGTTTTGCCGGTTATGTCTGACATGTTGTATTCTTCTGGTAATTTCTCTAAGATGTCATCAAGAACCGTCTTCACCTGAAATAAAAGTCATTTTTTGTACACATCTATGATGATGAAGTCCAAAACAACAAGTTTTAAGAGATGTCTTTCAAGCTTCCACAGAAACATAGGCCTGCAAAGAGAGTAATCTGACCTTCTCTTCAGTGGTCTGTGAGTTGCCTTCGCCCATACTAGAGTCTCTGGACTGCAGCTCCAGCAGAGTGTGGAAGAGCCTGTCTGACGTCACTGTCAGAAACTCAATCTCTGCGTTTGGATGAAGCCCATAATGCACTGGGCTTTCATGGGGCAGCATCTCATTTATGTAAGTGTGGTAACCCTGGTAGTCCAGGTTAGAAGGGACAACGAATCCAGGAGCTAGAGACAACTTTCTGTCAAACTGCAAACGCAATTGAAATATTCTATTATGAAGTACAATCAGCCTCCTTTATTTAAACAGCATAACATAATATGGTTTTTCAATTAATATACTGTAAATAAAACAAAAAGGATGTCTGAATTAACGTTTCTTTAAATGAAAAAGAAAAAAACAAACAAAAATAAATTGTTTGCTCATTCCTTTAGTTTTGGTTTACATTTTTTAAACACTTAATATCCTTAAAATAGCGAATCAAGAAATCTTGAATATATTAGTATACTAAAAAGGAGTTAATCCATAATTCCACGCTCCCGGCTCTGTAGTATTCTTTGAGTGTTTGCACCTGGTTGGGCTGCATGTATTCTTCCAGGTAAGTTCTGCACAACCTCCGGTCCCAGTCATCTGTAATGTGGCCTCCATACATGATCTCACCAAACAGGTACCGCAGGTCTTCCCATGGTACCTAAACACACACACACACATCAAAAGCTCAACAAAAATTACGTGTGAAAAATGGTATTGTTGATTTTGTTACAGCACTGCTCTGTGGCTCCTCCTGGCGGCCACAGAAGGAAGCAGCAGGACTAGCGACATGACGGCTGACTTGTTAATCAACACGGCAGCTGACAGCACTTTAAGTTGTCAACACAGTGTGCTGTTTATGTTTGCTTTTAGTACTATCACTCTTCCATCGTTGTTCCTTAAAAGTCTCTTTTGCAAACATGGCATCTTCATTTGATTATTTTATAAAAAGCAGGGAAATTCACTTCTTGAATGGGGGACATGCACAAGCCAGAGCTGTGGTCGCAAGGTCATCGGTGCCTGTCGGGGCGGCAATCCCCGAACCCGCTGGTGGACACCAGTGGTGAGGGATGCCGTCAAGTTGAAGAAGGAATCTTACCGGGCCTTTTTGGCCTGTGGGGCGAAAGGGGGACCGGAGGGTGTGTTCCAACTACAATCACACTCAGCCTCCCTGGGAAAGTCTACTCAGGGGTACTGGAGCCACAGGGTAACTATACACTTTTTAGGATCCTGGAGGGATCATGGGAGTTTGACCAACCACTTTACATTTGTTTTGTGGACTTAGAGAAGGCATTTGACCGTGTCCCTCGGGGACTCCTGTGACGGGTTCTCTGGGAATATGGAGTACCGGAGCCCTCGTTACGGGCTGTCCGGTCTCTGTATGACCGGTGTCAGAGCTTGGTTCGTATTGCCAGTAGCAAGTCATTTCCATTTGCAGTGAGAGTTGGGCTCCGCCAAGGCTGCCCTTTGTCCTCGATTCGGTTCATAACTTTTATGGACAGAATTTCTAGGCGCAGTCAAGGCGGAGGGGGGGTTCGGTTTGGTGACCTCAGGATATTAAGTATCTTGGGGTTTTTTGTTCATAAGTGGGGGGAGGATGGAGCGGGAGATCGACAGACGGATCTGTGCTGCGTCCGCAAAAATTAGGAATAATTAGAATAAATAATTATTTACCAGTCGATCTACGTTCCTACCCTCACCTATGGCCACCAGTTGTGGGTGGTGACCGAAAGAACGAGATCCCGGATACAAGCGGCGAAACTGAGCTTCCTCCGCAGGGTGGCTGGGCTCTCACTCAGATAGGGTGAGGAGCTCGGCCATTCGGGAGGAGCTCGGAGTAGAGCCGCTGCTCCTCCAGGTCGAGAGGGACCAGATGGAGTGGTTCAGGAATCTGATAAGGATGCCCCCCGGACGCCTAGCTGCTGAGGTGTTCCGGGCATGTTCCACCGGAAGGGCAGACCTAGGACCCGCTGGAGAGACTCCCGGCTGGCCAGGGAACGCCTCGGAATTCTTCCGGAGGAGCTGGAGGACGTAGCTGGGGCGAGGGAAGTCTGGGACTCCTTACTGAGGCTGTTGCCCCCGCGACCCGGCCCCGGATAAGCGGCAGAAGACAGTACGGTATGAAATGAATGAATGAGTGTGAGACCACGACATTCCTAGTGGATTTATAACGTTCAATTTGGGTAAGCCTATCACAGCATTTCATTGCTGGTAATTGAATTCTTGAATCATCCCTTAATAATGTGTAAAAATAATTAGTAGCAGACACAACATGTTGTTTGGCAGATGTTCACAGACCTGTGAGTTGGCTTCAAGATAGTTGTATAGCACATTTACTGAAATGGTGAGATCTCCTGTATTAAAGGGATATTTCCTGTTCCAGCCTTGTGGTCCAAACTTCCTTCTCTCGGCCACACAAGCATGGAAGTAACAGAGGGAGAACAGGATGGTTTTAAACTCCTGCTCACGGGAACACTGATCTAGAATATCCTGTTCATAAACACAAAGATACTCTTTGTTGCAGCTGTAAATGTCAATTCACTTACTCTGCCATTGCTATACTCACCTGATCAAAGTTGTCAAGAGCAGCGTGTACGTTGGCCAGCATCCCTGTAGGTGGCTCGTTAGTGATTTTGATGGAGTTTTCCAGAATGCCCTGTGGAATAATGTGTTCCTGAGGTGTGGGAGATGGTTCTGCGCTCATGAAGACTCTGTAATCATCATGACTGTTTTCGCTGCAATGCTCCAGAAGCTTCTCTAAAGTGCCTAGCCATTTAGCAACCAGGTGGATGTTCTATAAGAGAATTTATCTTCAGTTGGAAAGATGTAAAGTCATATACAGTGATACAATATTTCACAATCAATCCGACCTGGAGAATGACCCAGTGGCCCTGTTTAGAAGCCTTTTCCATGGCAAGTTCAGCTACAGACTCCTGGCCCTGACCAAGGGAGACATTATGCAGCTTTCCAAGGTCTATTGTGAAACCAAGCTTTTTACCTAAAACCATAAAATCAAAAAATCTTTACTTTACCGTCATTTAGCAGACCCTTTTATCTAAAGCGACTTAAAATGTCATTACAATTTTTACAAATAAATAACTTATGCATCAGTATTCGTACAATAATACATCATATCAATAATACTCTCAATATACCACTCAATAATACAATTCATTTACCCGAATATATGCCCCCCACCATTACTGTATAAGCACCCTCCTGATTTGTCAGGCACAAAATAAAAATTCCACTGCATTAATTCTCACCTCTACATTTCGAGGGAAGTGGGCTACTTTACTTCTCATGTAATGGACTATATTCTCCATTTTAAATGTGGCTGTTCAGTATTCAATTTTTGTCAAATTCCCAAAATTCAGAAAAAACACAAAAAGTAAATGATGCATTTAAGAGAGCAAAATGGTAGAACAGCAGCTGTTTTACCAGTTTTGAGTGGCTTTTGGAACATCAGTAGCTTATAAGAATCAGCAAGCCATTGGCAGAAGGAAAAAAATGTCTGGGAAGGGTATCCAGAAAAGTACTTCAAAAGTACTCCTCAGATCCAAATACCCAGATACCCTTTCTATCCAAAAGCATCGGTAGCATTTACAATAATTTGTAATAACTTCACCTCATTTAGCAACTATCCATGAATAATTACTTTATTTATTATCAACAATCCTGTATTATTAGGCATGACAGATACTTAGGAACACGTTTGTTAATAATGCACATCTGATAAATAAGATCATGAATAAGCTGGTTATTTATTGTTAATTTATTATTATTATTATTATTATTATTAACAAAGCTTGGATACATTTATCTGATACTGTACTTCATGAAGAGTTTAGAAACGTGTTACGTTTTTCAGTGAGCACTTTAAAGTGAAAACTGTTTATGGTTTATTAGATGTTAATTAAATTTGGTTTGAAATCAACAACCAACATTGTTAATAATGGTTAAAGTGATTCATCATGAATAGTTAATGCCAAAAAGGTACAGTTATTATAAAGTGCTAACAATGCAGGTTGACGTCAAAAGCATACCAGTATATACGGTATACTGTATGCACGGTACTGTATAGTATTTATCTTCAACTCTAGTGCAATTTCAGTAAAATTGCAAAGAATCTAAGGTCGCTGCACTGGAAAATGGTTTATTATTACTTTCATGGATCCATGACAATAATTGTTTATGTAAATGGGAAATGTAACAATGAAGAACAATGTACAAGAAAAACGACACAAGGGACAAAAACTGATGGCAGCCACAAGTTTCTTACCCAGATTCTCAACATCTTTGAGCGGGTCCACTCCTGGAGAGAGGATGAAAAAAACAGGTGAAGCAGGGCCGCATTCTTTGAAGGAGCGAGCAAACTCCATCTTCCTGCCCTCGGTGTACTGAACACCAAGTTTCTCCTCCACAAAGTTCCTAAACACAAGACAACATGGTCCAAAAGTGAAAAGCCTGCAACCAAGCAGCTGCAAGAGAAATAAGGGGCAGCATGGCAGTGCGGGGGTCTGCTAAACAGATCCTAGCTGGAATTTATTTTGGTGTTCATGTTTGCATGTTCTTTTTAGCTTGAACATTTGAAATTAGTTTGAACGTTTGTCAGCATGTTTAGTGGATGAATTGGTATTGATAAAAGTGGAAAAACTCAATTATGTGTAAATACAAAATTCAGTTATAGTATTAAAAAAGACTATTGGGAAAATTTCACTGCGGACAAAATGCATTCAGGTCAGCTTTTTAAAAAAAGTAAAGAGGTATTTTTTCTAATATATTAATCTAAATAGCAGAAAAGCAGAGTGTATGGTACTGTTATAAACATCCCTTAAATACAAAAACATACATCCCTTAGGGAATACATTTCTTTAGGACCAAGGTTTTACATCAGTTACAAGGTTTTCAGTATCTGTTTAAATAATAAATGGAAACTAAAGGAATACAAATTGGTGGCCAGGCTGTGAGTCACAATCTTAATTTGAACAATATCTCTTTTCTGACTCTTACAATGACCTTCAATCCCATTTGACTAATCTCATAATTAAGACAGCCTTAAATCGGCTTTTATTAGATGATTTATAATCTCATAATTATGATTTATCTAAAGCTCATTCTTTAGGTCTAAAAGTGCCACAACATCAATCAAAACATGCATTGATTAAATAATTGGATCCTAGATCATTATCTCCAGAAAAGCTTGTGTAGTGGTCATTATATTTGTGCAGTGTTGTCTCCTCTGTGAGGAAAGCTTGGGCCTGCCTGAGAGCGTAGGTCATCCGGTCAGGGCGAAGCGCTCTCATGAGGATGAGCTTCTGGAGTGAGCTCTTGCTTTTCCACTCCTGAGGGAGTTTTTCGTTCTCTGGACACTCAGACTCCACAACTTTCCTCCAGTGCTTGGGAGAGCCCTCAATGTCTCGGTCCAGGCCCCGGAACTCATCCGTGAAGCTCATTGTCTGCAGCAAGACATTAGAACATGTCAGTGGACCACTGGTGGTCTACAGGTGTGCTTTGAAATGAAGCTTACTTTAACAGCACTCCAGACACTGTTGGAGAGGAATTCCAGTGGGCTGACCGACCAACTGTGATCGATGTTGAAGCGAAGCAGAAAATCCAGATCCCGTGGATCCAAATCTTTACTCATTAATAGCAACTGGTAAACAAAAAGTATTTAACAGTAGTTCAAACTCAATGTGTTTTTTTTATATGAGACAAAGTGTATAAAGACACCGGGACTGGACATTTTTTTGAACATTTAAAGAAATAAAAGTGCATTTTTTTCAGATGTATTGTAAAAAGACAAGACAAAATCCAGTTTTATCTACAGTCTGAAAAGGACTTAACTAAAATGGACAGCACAGCATTTATTCAATCTTCACAGATACTGGTCATAGTCTATATTTTAATTAATCTGAATGCTAGTATCACAAGGACTGGAAAATTAAATAAAAAAAAAAAAAGCTACACATGTATCAAAAAGTTGATTTTTTTTTTTATTTAAAGACTCATTAAGAATTTGTCAACTTTGTTTTTGGCACATTAATATCTTGGGCCTGGTCTTATATTCATCAAACAGGTTATGCAAAGCCTTTAAAAATAAAAGCAACAGACTCATATTAACGTGTCACCTGAAATGTAAGTTGTGCGGCAAAAGTGAGCTTGTCTCTTTCAAACAAGCCTCGGTTGATGTAATTAAATGTGAAGAAGGTAATGCAATCAATCAACGTCTTCACGCGAGTCTTTACATCCGAACAGACGTCTGCATTCTGCACTGCCTTGTGGAACACGATGTTAAAAGCCTGCAGAAAGAGGATAAGACACATGTGACGGCGCGCTGAAATAATGTCTTCAACGTACGCACACTGCATAGAGTAACAAACATGTCATCCTCTGTCTTTGTTCAGCCGGAGACATGAAGCAAATGTTAAAGTACAATGTATGAAAACACCAATTATTTTTGCATTTAAACACGTCAGCATCCATGCTGGTGAGAAAATATAGCAATAAATCTGTGGAGAGCATCCAGAAACACACACGCACAGCAGCACCTTGAGGGAGAACTGGTACATGGGGTTGATCTTGTTAAGGTCGTTGATGATGAAGTAGAGGAGGGAAGCTCTGACAGCCACGGGCCGGTAGTGTTCACGAGCCTCGTTTATCTTCACCTCATTAACCTTCGCTTCCAGCACCTATTGGAAGAACAGCTGAGTCAGAGTGGAAACAACAAAAGCCAATGAAAAAGACAGGGAAAGCTTTTCTACAATCCGAGCTGACGGAATAATAGAAAAAAAAAAATCTAAATGGAATCCGAAAAGTGTCAAGATTAATACTGTGAAACATTTTATCATCATAAACAATTAGAAGAATACTTTTTGGTTGATTATTAAAAAAAAAAACAAATTAGAGACACGTAATCATGTCACAGTCAACATAGAGGATATTGGACAAGAAGGACCGACTCCAGTCTCTGCTCGAATTCATCCCAAAGGTGTACTATCGAGCTGACAGCTGACTGTGGAATATTTAGTAGGGAGGAAAATTCATGGCTTACTATTCTGAGCACCTGAGTATACTGAGTATTTACTGAATGTTTGTAAATACAACCTTCATGACTAGAAACTTCAGGATTTTATACACCAGTGACCATGAAAGTAATCAGAAGACCAGATTCTGATTATTTGGATGGGTGAGCATACTTATTAATACGTTTGGCAACACTGTGTTGTGGGCCCTCTTAATAAAATCTCAGAATCAAAAAGCAGATGTCAATAATATTTTATCCATAATTAGAAATAAGTCTTTGATTTCATTACTGAAATACACGTCCATTTCTCAATCACATTTCAGTCACTGTATGTTGTCGGGCAGTACGGATGCCTTAATATTGTACTATGCTTTATGCAGATAATACGTATATAGTAATGAAATGTTTTTTTTTTTTTTTTAAATGCAACGTGACTTGTGTTTGTTCTCGCAGTGGCGATTCTATTTTGTGTGAAGCGCATTCTTAATGTCACATTTGTGGCTGTAGAGAAGTGTTCATCTCCGGTTTATCTATTAGATAAAAGCATTTTTGGCCACAAGTTTCTATTTGCAATTAAGATCCTACATGTTAAGATTTATAACTATAAATTAGTTTTTGATTCAGATGTGAAGGCCTAGGTGTGAAGCGCACACCCCGCCACCGGTGTTATGAATGATGAGTGACATGAATGATGCAGGAGATGAATGATGCACGACTAGAATAATTCTGATGATGCTGGTGCGCATCATGAATAATTTGTGACATTAATGTGATGAATGAAACGTGGCATGACTAATGCCTGTCATGAATGATGCACATAATGGTGAGCCACACACATTTAGTGTAAAAAAAAAAAAAGAAATACACTTTATAGATGCTGCCTGAAAGAGTTTTGCATTTGTTAGGAAAGTTCACTGGGATATTGTCTTCCAAGTCAAACCTTCATTTCAATTTCAGCAGCCGTGTTCTTGGTGGTCTCGAGTTTCTCCACCAGAACATTGTCCCCTAGAAAGTTACTCTCAGCTGCCGAGAGCCGGGTCAGCAGCTCATCCTCCAACTGCTTTAACTCGATCTTAAAGGTGTTCTGCTGCTTGGTCAGCTCTGACTGCACAGACACACACACGGAGCATCATTAACTTCCCAACCTCTTTAGCTGGTTTTCAGCACCACAGGCACCTTCAGCTGTTCAAGATCAGGTCTCTCCAGGTCCACCACTTCAGCCAGCAGCTGGTCCTCCAGACCATCCCTGGTCACCGTGAAGTTGATGAGTGTGGTCTGGGCCTGGATCTCAGGTTTATAATGTGGATTTGCTAGTTTGGTGTGCAGGATCAACTGGAAGTCAGGGTGCAAATAACATTCTTTGTCTCCAACTTTAATGCATCTACCAAGATGAATAGAAAGAGAGAGACAAAACAGATTGTGAGGATGAGTTCGAAGGTATTTTGGTTCTAGAATGTCAGATGACAAAACGCAGCACTGGGTAATGTTATGCAATATTGTGTGCCACCTGCCCTTCTTGATAGTGTGTCTGCCCAGCAGCGGATCAATAACTGGTTCGATCGTCTCCTCCAGATTCTCAATCAATACGGGTTCTCCCGAGACCACTGCTTGCTCGATTACATCCACATACCTAAATCCGCGAACACACCAATTAAATTAAGAAGCTAAAACAAATTAAAACACTCAAAATGATTGGATGGAAACATTTTAGACAGCTATAATGAAATAACTTCTTAGTAACATTGTTGAGTGGAATCAATCACAACAAAACCAAGAAGACTGATATAAAAAAAACATTATGCATTGTTCAAAAAGTTTCTGGAAAGAAGCTTTCTGAGGAATTTTTAATCTTTTTGAGGTATCGCCGTCAACCACTCACCCCTTCTGATTGAGGTTGATGACTTTCAGTTTACTGCCATAGCGGCTTTTGAGCCACTTGATGCCCTGTAGCTGAGGGTCAATGAGCAGAGGCCAGCGCTCGCAGTTGGTGAGTATGGTGGCATTTTGGGTAGACATCTCATCTCCCGGCAGCCCCTCGTTATTCCACTGAGCAACGGTGGCATCATCTGTTAGCATCGAGATGGGATCTAGGCCCTCTGTCATTGGGATGGGAACCTGCAAGGAATAAAAATTAGGACATCCATTTATGCATTCTATAATTGAAGTAAAAAAAATGTTTTTTTTTTTAAATAGACAATATTATTTTTGCCAAAGAATCTTGCCATTACATACAAATACAAATGAAAAAATAAAATAAAATACAATGTCGATAATACGGACAATTTAAAAAAACATATGCAATCACGCTGACTTCAATCACGCTGAATCAAAAATAGGACAAGCAAACAACCTTAGGACAGCATAACAATTTTTTTCAGTGAGTTTTCCCCATGTTTTTGTTGGTTATTCCCATCCAAGTGATGTGGCAATGCTGACTTAGAAAATGGAAGTTCGAGAAAGCTCCAGCAGAAACTTCACAAAAACTAGACAGTTGTGTTCATTACCACCATATACTGTACTGTACCTTTTGGCTGTGCAGATATGGCATCCATAGGTTGTAGAGTAGCTCATGTCGGTATCTCTTGGAGAATGTGCCAGCATAAGAGATGAATGCTGCAGTGAGGAGAACATCTCCACAAAGAGTGGATTCCTGCTCACGGTACTGAGCCACCGACAGACCCCAGCGCACATTTTCTGACTGCAGGAAAGATGCATGCGCTTCATTCATGCATTTAGATGATTTTATTCAAAGCCACTTATAATGCGCTACAGTTTTTCTTCACAATTTCCCTGAACAATGACATTTCACGTTCCAAGCACCATTACTTTACGTATCGAGTTACTAGAGAGCTCTACACCTGAAATAGTGGCTGACTGACATTTCCAATTAAAACTTAAAATCCCATGGCTTGTGTGATAAATGATAGAATCTGTGCATTCTGACCTCTAAACCCTTGACCAGGCGGTTGGCCAACTCGATGGTCATGTTTGTGCAGTTCACCTCATCCTGGCAGCGGAGCTTTTCAGAGGTCGCTGTCTCAAACGCTGCCTTCAGTATGTCCAAACTACTGTCCAGTTCCTTCACACAACACACACGTCTGACACAAAACAGGGCACGTCTGAACACAAACTTACTGCCAGCTTTTTTCGGATGATCTCCAGTTTTTCCGCAGCCTCAACAAGATCAGCGTTTGCCTTGGACAGACATGTTCGTTTTGCATCCACCTCACAAAACACCTGCACAAATACAAACATTTATAACCTTGAAAATATTGGCAACCTCTTGGTGAAAGCACACATTCAACTGTACAAGATTTGATGCAAGGGAGCTCGTATCAACCCGTTTGACACTTAAAATGCAAATCAGGTCAAAGTTAAAGAGGCTTGATTGTCATTTCATCCACATACATCAGAGCAATAGACAGTGAAATCAGACAACGCTTCTTCAGGACTCTGGTGCTACACAGAACAGAACACACAGTACACGATTCTTGAGTAGAAAGTGATGGATTTGATGTGGAAAAAAATGTCCAGATACAAAAGGCTCCACAATAAAAAAAATACTACTTCTAATACAATTACATAATAAAACATGTAACAACTAGAACAATTAGTTTTAGAATTACTTACATAGGTCTGGACAGTGCAGCATGGAGGAATACACACACACACACACACACACACACACACACACACACACACACACACACACACACAAACAAACAAACTGTAACTTTATTATAAAATCTCCTTTAATAATTACCCTTATTATAAAAAAGTTACATTAAATCAAAGTTAAATAAAATCACTACTGAACAGTATTTTCCAAGAAAACATTTCATTTTTATTTTCTATTTTATTCAGGCTACAGGCATATTGCTTGAAATTCTGCACTATAGAAACAAGATTTTCAAGAGTAATGTTCTAAACAGCAGATAAAAGGGAGCAGAACCTCATGAAAGCGGACAATGTTGATGACCCAGGCACAGAGTCCGGCCGCAGCAGAAGACTTCAGACGCACAAACTCTGAGTTAAACTCTGGATCACTCAGGTACTCGTCTTTCACCACACGCACTGTGGCTTCGGGAATGTGCTCTTTATCAAAATTAACTAGTGCCTGAAGGAATTCATCTACCTAAACAACAGAGAAAAAACTAAATGTATCTTCTTTTCAATACATGTAAAAATGAACACCAAAAAAGAAAAAATGACATGTAAGAAACAATGACAAATGACAAATTTAAGACCCTTAAAACTTTTGTAAAACGAACACAAAACAAAAAAAGTCTTACACACACTTGCCTTGCTCATGACAACTTTTGAGGCTTTCCAACTGCGATCTTTTGGGATTCGACCACCCGGAGCCAGAAGTACCAACACAGCTGCAGATACGTTCGACACGATGGCCGGGGGGTTGGGAAATGTCCGCAGCTCTGTAAGATTCAGCTACATCGAAATACACACGCCACAAGGAATTTGCTTTAAAATCAGTCTATAAGTTGCTACTTGCCAGCTTTGATATATAAGCTACTCAAATGTTTCTGGAACAACAGCGTAATAAAATGCATTACTATATACTATATACAAAAAAGCTTGTGTTTCTTTTTTACATTTTTCACTTTTTTTTTGTTTTAGTGTGTTGATAGAGGTATCTGAAATGAATTTTATAACTGCTGCTTCACTTTACCTTATAAAGCACAAAATGTACAAAGAGAAACTTTTCGGATTTGCAGCTACTCGTGTACAAACCCGGTTGAGTGTGTTGAGCGCCGCATTTGCTGCTTGTAAAGCTGGTTCTGCTTTAGCCAGGTCTGCTTCGGTCTCCTGCTGCTGTTTGGTCACTTCAGCTTGGATTGCTTCTACCTAGTTCATCACATTTTAAAAATGTTTAACATCAGGAACTTCCTGTCCTTTAACTCTTTAACACTTACTTTTTGCTCTTCGGCATCTGCGATGCTTCTTTCCTGACTAAGTTTCTCACTCTGCTGGCCAATTTTAGCGATCAGAGCTTCAGTATCGGTGTTTCTCTGCTGCAACTCCACTTCCTGAACGGCTAGTTTGGCCTTTAGATCTTCCACCTTAGAAATTGAAAATAATTGGTCTAGAATATAGCTGCAAGCGGCTGCAAGGTAGAATTTGGGCCTTATTTAGGATTTCTCTTCTTAGGAGTTTTAGTGAGAGAACTATATTTTTTTCCATGACAAAATAAAGCATTAACAACTGCTTACCAGGATGTTATTTTCAAGTCCTACTTGATAGCACCGTTCTGAATTTTTTATGGTTTTAGACGGGGGTTAAACTTTGTACTATTCATGTTTCTAATAATAAAATTAAAAGCATTTTGTCCGTGTTGGTGCCTATAGCCAGGGGTGTAAAGTAGTCAATTAAATGGACTTTGTTACTTTACTTAAGTATTCTTGGCTAGTTTGTACTTGTACAGAGTATTAAAAAGTATACCGTAAGCAACTTTTACTCGATACTTGGCAATTTTTAATTGAGTTTCTTTACCATTTACTCCACTATATTTGAATGAATACACTGATACTTGTCACATTTTGTGTGTGACTAGTCGCCATCTTTTTGTCCCATGGTTAATTTCTAAAGAGGACGAGGCGTTATCGCCATCTGCAGGGTGCTGAAGGTACTGNTGGTCCCAAGCAAGTTGCCATAGAGCTTCATGAATTCCAGGAAGCTTTTTGGTGTTGTGTAATTAAAGCGCTTTTCATTCTGCTGATACTTCACGCTCACGTCATTTACACAAGTGTGAGCATAGGAGATGAAGTCCCCAATGGACACTCTCACCTCTGGCTACAAAAAGAGCAAAGCACAAAGCTAACTGTTTTTTATTCAAAATCAGAAGTCTACTTATCATGTGTGTCTGGGCTTTCAATACCTCTAGGTCAGAGATGTTTTGAATGAAAGTGCTGCTGACCGACTGCAGTGCGTGCTGGGGCCACGGATGGAACCAGTTGATGGCAGTGCAGTTGACCAGAGCAGGAAACTTTCGAGCTCGGGTGCGAAGAGTGAAGCCAACCGGAGAGAAGCACAGCACTACCTATGGATCACAGGAAGCACAGTATAGTTACACTTTGCATGAAAAAATAACTGACATTGATTGAAAATACACACCTTTAGCTGTCTGCGTATCCGATCAATGAAAAAGTTCCAGCAGTTTTCCCGAGTGTCCAACAATCCCAGACCTCTCAATTCCACACGAATAGAGTTGATGATCATATCCACCTCTTCCTCATTGAACAAGTCTGGAATGTCTCCTACAGGCACACAAAACATGTGCGTGACATGAAAGCAGGGTGGGAAAAAAGCAAACTAATGTGTCAATTTTGGTTTTGGGTTTAAATCTTGGAAAAAACGTGAAGTTGAAAATATGAGTTTGCAAGTAGTACCTGAAGCCAGCATGTCATTGATCAGCACAAGGAATCTTTCATCAGGAATCTGGGAATCTGTGTGCAAGAAGACCGTGCTGATGTTCTTCACTCCCACTTTAATGTACAAAGCAGCAATATCACTCTGCAGGGATCAAATATAGATCAAACAATGAGGTTAAACAGCACAGTTACGCAAAAGGAGTATAGTAGGTGCACGGTGGCTTTACTCTGAGGTCATTGATGCCGTAGCCCTTGCGCAATGTGATCTGAAACACCTCCAGCATGCTGAGGAATGCTGCCAGCCGACACAGACTCTGCTTCCCGCTTCCACCAACACCAATCAGCAAAGCGTTTCCCACAGGAGACTCCAGAATGCGACTTATCCGACATCTGAAAACGTAGATACAAATTCATGAGCAAGATCTAACAAGCAACCTGAAAACTAAATACAAACACAATGTCAGGAATTCAGTGTACAACTGGTTGGCTTCTATTGGACCCACATGTGTTGCATGGCTTCTTCAAAGAGCACAAGGTTCATGTCTGAGTGCAGCTCATTGTAGTGTTCAAGAGCATCGATTAGGGTCTTCTTCAGCTTCTCCAGATCAGTGACCTGGGCATAACGTGGCTCTCCCAAACCATGAGCGAAGTGAGAATACACCAGTGGATGGTTGATTAAGATTGACTCATCTATACCCTGTGCAGAGAGTGAGGAGGAAGAGAGACAGAGAGCCAAAAGCTTTTGAGGAGCACATGGTCATCTCTATCCGGCCAGAGAGGAACTCTACTCACTTCAAAATATCTCTTCCCTGTGTCCAGTAGAATCTTATTGAATAGCTCCACGTCTTTTTCCTCCATTAGTTTATCTGAATATACTCGAGAGGACTCGTGTAGCCACAAGTGAACTAGATCAAGCGGATACCGCACATGCTCGGGTTGAGCAAAGAGAATCCCCTGAAATCACACCACTCATTCACTCTTTTGTTCCAGAAGACATCTGGCATTTTCACACGCACTGCACTAACCTGGAATATGCTAGAGATGTCTCTGAGATTGAAAATGTAGTGAAAGCGAATGGCGGTGGGCAGGAAGTTCTGACTCATTTTCTGATGAAGGCAGATGGCGGCTTGGACCAAAGTGCTGACCATACGGCTCACACCGTAGCTGTAGACGCCTTGCTGGAAGTGACCGGTCAGAATGCTGCTGTATATAGTATTTAGAGCATCGGTGCCGGGAAAATGCACAGCAAACACTGAGAAATGCCTCTGCCAGTGGGAAGAAAGAAAAGGAGTGTTGCGTAAGCTCACGTGCCTTGGAATTTCAATGTCAACAGTGCCGAGAGCATGTACGTTCTCACAAGAAAATGCATTGCTATAAGAATGGCACCAGAACATAATAAGCACTCCTGTCAGTCAGAAAGTCCCTCTAGGAAAATCAAACCCTTCTCCTTTCAAGCAGAGCATTTTTCCAAACCGTGACAGTCTTGAGTAGACTTGCTAGATTAGACATGTGCCATGCTGCTAGATGTCCCCTGAGAAGCGGAAAGGATGTGTATCCGGTGGTATAATTACCTGTAATCGAGGGTTAACTGAGAAACTTCCTGCAGTGGGATTCATGCAGGTGATGTACTGACAGTTATGAATCTCCTTGAGGACCAGTCTTTGACGGTCGTACCTGGAAATGATTGAATGGAAAAAATGTGTGATCACATGCAATATATAGGAAGTATAAATTCTGTCTTCGCCCAGTGACCAGTAAACTGGAGTTTCATACCAGTGTGAGTAATCCAAGTGTTGTCTGATAAGAGTGTGAGGCTGAACAGTGCCGTACGCATCCACTTCAGGCATGTTCAGGTCGTCCACAAAGTAGATTAGCTTTTTAGTGCCAGAAGGTGCGTAATTCCGTCCGGCTTTCTTCTCAAGATGTTTTTCCAGCACACCTGCGGTAAAATGCAGCACAATGTGCAAACCTTGTTCCATAAGGTTTTTTTTAACCGACTACATAAACGGGTTGTAGTGACATTTCTGTTCTCTCATCAAGTCTTGGTCTAATCCAATTCTACACGGAGAATACAGAACACAAAAATCTAAAATGAGATATACTAGTTAATGCAATGTAATAGATTGTTGTACGGGCAATGTACTTGTTATTACAAAATGCAACTGTGTGTGACATTTGTAAACAATCGGAATAACGTGTTTGAGGCAGTGTGTTGTGTGAAATGCTCTGTCAAGGTCCACATAATGTTGACAAAAGTAAACACAACTTTGACACAACATGAGTGTGTGTGTGTGTTTGCTCTCTAGATAGCTTCTTGCAGTCAATATTGTGCTTCGATTGGCTAATGTCGTTTCTTGTATGAAGATTGTATGAATGATCTCATTTTATTTTGTAAAACAGATGTACAAGTCATAATTTTAACTCACGTTGTAACATGGCTGAGGTTGTGTAGTAATTAAACGGCACTTTGGCCACCATGAAATCATCCCTGAGTTTTGAGATCTTATCCCAGACCAAGCCAGTTTTCCCAACACCGGCATTTCCCACCAGCATTATTGGCTTCCCCTTCTGCAGCAGCAACTCAATGAAGTATGTGAGACAGATCGTTTCTGCTGTGTGCACCAAAACGGTCTGGAGGCGGAATAGACAATGTATTATTGTAAAAACTATATGAATGAATGATGAATTTCTGTAGCGCACTGAATAATGCCGTTTAAAGCAAAACACATTCTCAATTTAATGTCAATTCCATTTTAGTTAAGTTAAAATACATTTTATTTTATATTATGAAAAAATTGCTATATTTTTCATGTTGCCTGTGACACTGACCTGCAATGGAATATCCGGTTCCAGCTCAAAAGCCGGCATTCGCTCACTCCAGGGAACGAATCGTTTGGTGTCGGGGTCTACGTAGTAATCAAAAACAGTTCCCTGATACGGGAACTTCACAGCCCTCATCTCCTTACACCACCAGCGGCTAAACTCCTTGCGATAGTCAATAAGCTATGAGGAAAAAACACTGTTAATATTAAGTTGACTGGTGACTTTTTCATGATCAGACTAACATGATCTTGGAACAAAGCTCCTCCAAATGACCAAACACAGGCAAACACAAAGTAGATCTCATAAAGTTCTCGAGGAGAATCTGGAGGGGTGTTCTCAGCAGTCAGCAAACAATCCAGCAGGCAACACAACGTCTGAGGATGGAAAACATTAGTCACATGATCACATTCATCTGAAGCCTGCCAGCGTCTGACCTGCACCATGCTGGTCTCGGGTATAGGAGTGATGGTCTTAAGGTTGCACCGGACCTGCTCCAGGCAGTAGGGGACATACTTATCAAACAATATAGTGAGGTTTGCTCTCTCAGATTGGGCTTGGCGCGTGTCGATCCAACTTGTCACATACCTGTCAATCACAAGAAGTGGGTCAAATAGGCATTAACTTTGAATGAAAAGCAAATGGGTTAGAAATTAGAGGAAAATCAGTGGGTGAAGTGGATGCCGTCACTCACGAACTCCAGCCTAGATCCTGAGTGTTCACATAAAGAATTCCTGCCCTTGATACCGTTGCTGGAGTGGCAGCCTTGAGGTGGTTGATCTCAAACAGCAGACGCATAAAGGGTGTCAATGACACGCGCTCATTGCTTGCCAAGGTGAGAACCTGATTGTAGACGGGAAGGAAAAGTAAATCATGCTGCACTTGTGCTGTAATGGTATAATAAAACCTCATTATGTTTATGTTCGATGACAACCTTATTATCATCCATGACAGTGTTTAGGGATTCAATCCACATGGGATCAATGTCTCCATCTAGAACAATCCATTTGGGTCCATCATGAGTTACAGCAGAGAGTTCTCTCATAGTGGAGGAAAACAGGCCTGAAACAGAGAGAAACTGGTGTTTTCTTCTGTGAAATTCCTTAATTGTTTTGTAATAGTTTCAAGAATAAGAGATTTTTTAAACGATTTTTACAGTTTAATGTTTTGGTCAAATACATCTTATTTTTGGACAATACAATAAAAACATACATATGTTTGGCAGAGACTGTCACACACACACACACACACACACCATCCTTCCACTCTCGAGTAGCTGGGTGCAGGAAGCCGAACAGCTCATCAGTGGTGACAGCTTTAGGGTTGATGTCAGTCCAGATGGGCTTCAGCTTCATGTTGGAGTAGGTCTTATGCAGTGTTTTCAGAATCTGACACATCCACCGCATGATTCAACAGGAATGTAAAGCGTACATATTTTAATAACAAGTGATAACAAAAAAAACCTCCCACAACAGATAAAAAATGAATGCACAATAACGTAGAAGACAGTTTTACCTTTTTGATTTCACATTTTATACTAAGCAATTGAGGAAATAATGTCTGTATTGCTCTAACCTGACTTTTTCCTGTTCCTGGTCCACCAACAATAAAAACTGAGTGTCTAACTGCCAAGAGCTCCTCAAGCTGGGTCACCTAAGAGACAAGGAGAGTGGCCATGTGTCTAATCCACATTGATTCAGGAAGAGGAACATTTCCTCTTCAGGTGTAAGCATTTAGCACCATGCAAATAGGTATATATTGTATATAGTAGGGGTGGGACGAGACACTTTTCCCACGAGACGAGACGAGACACTAGGCTCACAAGATCGAGACGAGACGAGATTTAGATTTTTTTTTTTTTTTAAATAAAAAAAACCTTCAATAAAATATAAGGAGAGACATATTTTATCTGTATTTTATTTAACTAAAACATTCAAAACTGTTGATGCAACATATTTTCACCAATTGCATGCAGTCATAACCAGATAACCAACATAATATTGATCATACAAAAACATGATGCCATAAATTGCCAGGCAAGTAATTTCACAAAATGTTTTAACTCTCAATAGTATAGAAAATCCATCAAGCCCAGTCATTAAACACTATTTATAAACAAAGACAAGCCTTCCAGTAAATTGTAAAGAATGGTAGAATCATTTTGGCATCAAGTTCAACTCAACATCAATCTACTTCATTATGATTAAATTCACTGTGTTCATTTTAGCTCTAAAAACACATGTATTGAAAGTGTCACTGTCCAGTCAATTATAGAGAGAAGAGAGAGAGAGAGCGGGAGAGAGAGAGAGCAGGACAGAGAGCGGGAGAGAGAGAGAGAGAGAGAGAGAGAGCGGCTTCCTACTTTAGCTGTTTCTGGTATTTGTCGCTTTTCTTGCCGATTTCTTTTTTCTTTTTTTATGTAAAACCATGATTTCCAACCGAAAACAAACTTTGTTCAAAATAAAACAAGCAGATTTTCTCGCGCGCGTCATACGTTCTCTTAAAGGCACAGCGCAGAAAACGGAGCGGCACAGATGCGCGTCGCGGGTGTGATCGATTAATTCAGTCTGTTACACTGCTTTCTGTGTTTGATTAGCAATGTCCGTGCCGTCATTGATAGTTGTAAGTTACAACTTGTAACGAAACGAATGTGTTATACTGTATTAACGGGTTTATATACTTGTATAAATATCAAATCCTTTAATTATCACGGTATCCACGGTATTGCAAATATATCAAAGATGGCGCCCAATTCTAGCGATATCACGAGATTCAATCGGATCTCGCGAGAAGTCATGCCACGAGATCTCGTCACGCCCCTAGTATATAGTATAATATGTATCCACTGTATATACAGTACTGTATTTCTCCATCTATCCATCTATCTCAGTCTCTAGGTCACGGGGAGCTGGCCCTTATCTCAGCATCACTGGGCCGGAGGCAGGATACACACTGTTAAACTTCTTTTGTGAATTTGCACAGTTCATACTGTGATAAAACTGGCAAAGTAACTATTCTAAAAAGAGGATGACATATAATGGATGGATTGTTTGAGGATGGATAGATTGATAGATGATGAATGGAAGGGTGGAAGGATGGATGTATGGATTAATTAATGGATGGATGGGTGGTTGGATAATGGATTGACGAATGGATAGATAGGTGGATGGATGGATGGATGGTTGGTTGAATGGTTAATTGATGAATGGTTAGATGAAGGATTAATGGATGAATGACGGATTGAAGGATGGATGGATAAATGGATTAAAAAGGATCATATTGAACCTTGAGAATGAAGTTCTCCTCCGGTTGCAGATGGAGTTCAGCGATGGACTGACGGACATACTGCTCAAGCTGGTAGTCTCTTTTTCGTGGGATTTCCAGAAGAGGGAATAGATCACTTATCAGCCCCAAAAATATGGGGACGTCGCTGGTCACAACCTTCGGCAGGTTAAAGTCCCGAAGAGCTCGCATCAGCACCTGTAAGCAACACAGTCCGTTTACATCTCAGCATCCATCGCTGATCCATGTCCTGTGGAAGATCTTTTAACACCTGCTCTTCAGGGCGGCTCCTGTCCTCCCTCTTCAGTGACCCGGCTACAACCAAGACCGACTTAATAGCCCTTAAGCCCCAATCATAGTGATCCTACAAGAGGTGCAAAATGAATCCAAAGAGTGTCTGAAAGGGTTCAAAATGGATGTACTCACCTGTTTCGAAAGCAGTTCTTTGCAGAGGGTATAGAGGCTAATAAATTTGCGAGCAAGCAGTCGGGCATCTATGAAACCTTCAGCTACCAACATGATCTCACATATCAACTCATAATCAGGTATCACCATCGCACATGGCCTTCAACGACACCACGTTTGTTGTTATTCAGAGAAATTCATCATTAGAATAATGATGTTATTTTTCAAACTAATAATAGAAAGAAGCTGAACCTGAAGAGAGCTTTAAGGTTCTCCGGTAGTTCAGTTCTTCCTGCATATCCTGGGTTCAACGTTATGAAGATCCCAACTGTGGGTCTCAATTCAATATCCTCTCCTAAAAAATGGAACCTGTTGAGTGGAACACAATTACATGAACAGTTCAGCATCTGTGCTTTACCAGAAGGCTTTTATTTCTAGTTTATTTCTATTATAGTTTTGTGACATTCTCTTTTATATCTCAATGACTTTGAATCTGAAAATTTAAGATCAGAAGCAAAGTAGCAGAACATACAATAGAGTAGAATACAGTATATGGATAATATTGAAATTCAGTTCAAGCTCATTTTTGTTAACACTTAATTTTAAATATAAAATAAAACTTAGTTATTTCGAATCACAGACCATGACAGACATTGAGACATTAATGAGATGTGTTTGCTAAAATTTTTACACTTCTGACCTGAGTTTCTTTTTCCGAACAGCATCCTGAATGGTTTTCACTTGCACTGCGACCACAGATAGAACTTCCACGGAAATTCTGTTAAACTCATCAAAACAACCCCACACACCAGTCTGTGCCAAGCCTTTGTAGATGTTACCAATTGACTTAAGTGAAAGAAAGAAGGGAAAAACAGTTGTCAAATTGTCATTTAAATTAAAGCGCAAGTCAAATAAAATAGCTGCAAGCGGCAAAGACGGATTCAAGCCTCTCTTATGATGTGTAATAAAAATAAGAATATGCCAAATCAGGAGAGTAATTGTTTTTACAATAGTTATTATTGAAGAATATTTCAATGCTTTTTTTATTATTTAATCCGATTTCAGCTATTTAGGCCTAGGTTCATTAGCACATAACTAATTCCCTACTTTAGATGCTCTGATTAGCTAACAAATAAGTCAGAGATTTGTATCAATTTTGAGAATTGACAAATGTCAGATCATTTACCACTCAAATGTTTTAGCCAATTGATCAAACAACAATTTTTGTCACACCATATTTGGTAAAGTTGTTGCACTTAAAATGTGTATTTTTTTCATGTTTATTGACTAATGAGTTATGCAAGTATAGAACTATATTTTGATCATCATCATCATTGCGTCCATGTTTTTGTCACAAAGTTGCAGAACTAAGAGTAATTTTAATGCCTATAACTGTGCCCATGATAAATTACATTTACAGTTTAACATTTTACAGATGTACAATTTACATGTACTTGTTTCACCAAAGGCATCAAAAATATAAATGAACAGAAATGAATGCAGGTTTTTCCGTTTTTGCAAGAGCCCATGGCGACACATTGAAAGTGTTTTCAATTTTCGGACAAGTAATACAGTAATAACAGTAAAGATGAACTACAAACAACATTTTAAGTGAAAATGTACTGTTTAATCACGCCCTTCATAATTAAAATTGTGCTGTTTCATAGTTTTCAAGCCTTCAGTGATAATATACGTATGTAAAACATATTTTTTTTTGAGTTTTCACTAAATATACTATATTATATGTGTGTAATAAAAATTTCAGTTGAGAGTGAAAATTGGATGTTGAGGTTACGGTACTAAAAAGTATCACATTATTTTATTTAAAAAGAAATGTATGTGTTCCACATATGTTAATGTACCTTTCTATACATGTGATTGTCTTGGTGATAAATGTTATACACACCTTATAGTCCTTATACACACAACATACACACCTTATAGTCCATTTGCTCTGAACAGTTGAAAACGTAAACCATAATGCCAAGTGACCGGCCCAGGTCTTTGGTGGTCTCGGTCTTCCCAGTACCAGCAGGGCCTGAGGTGGAGCCGCTCATGATGAGATGCAGAGACTGTGTTAAAGTGATGTAGCATCTGTGGATGGAACGGCTTGCATAGTTACCGCTTCACTGTAATCTTACAGTACAGTGTGTCACTGACCGGTCAGTAAGTGGAGTTATGACCAGTCTGTTCGTGTTTCCCAAATACTCATATGAGAACTGAAACTGTGCATCACAGATATTAACATAACAGTGCTTCTGCTGCTCATCCCAGCGGTGCCGCAACTGCGAAAGCCATGCAAACGCTTGTCCATTAGTCACCTAGGACAAAGGTCAGTGTAATGTCATCCCACTTTCCCCCTTCTGTCTTCATTAGTCTTTAAAAACAACAGATCAGCAGGATTACCTTCTGCGCGATGAGTTTAGCCACTACATCCCGAGCATGGACATCAATAGTGCAAATGGTCATGATCTTTTGTCGGTCTCCAGGGGTCAGTTCGCCCAGTAGCATGTTAATCAGGGAGTTCAGCTGACTAATCTGCAGGCAGAAAGTGTGAAATGTTGCTTTCCACATATTCTTTCTTCTTTTTTTTTTTGAATATGATACTTGTTTTCGATTGTAGTCTTTCAGGGCAGTCTCAAAACCTTCTTCCACTCTCTCAAAGGCAATGCCCACGTCTGTTGCCCACCAAATCTGACTACCAGTTAGTGCCACCTGAAATTCCACAAAAAGTTATTTTCAAATTGTTTTGATAGATCTCTTTGAATATTTTGAATTTATAATTCATCGCTCTCACAACTGCACTTCTGTCACAAATTGACCCAGTTGCATAGAGAAAGTTTATTAGGAACAAAATCCCACAGGAAAACAAAAACTGAGAGCCAAAAATCAGGAAGCAATCCAAATCGTGGGTTGAACGATTGAATAACTGAAAACTAGCTGACAGGCACAAAAACTCCTGGGAAAGAAAATCAACAACGGCCACTATGATCTCCGAGGACCAGTCTCTCAGGATGACAGCGCAAAAACAAAAACCAAGTCTGAACTTAAACATGGATCAAAGAGGCTTCCACTGTGAGTGTCCATAAAACTAAAGAGAGCCAAAGAAAGCGGAAACACCGGATCATGGGTTTGATTCTCAGGGAAATTATTGTAAAAATTTTTATGAAAGTCTCTTTGGATTAAAAAAAAGAAAATCTGCTAAATGACTGTAAAGTCAAGAGAATACAATTTCAGTTGCTGATAGGTTCTGGCCTAAAAAAATCTGGCCAAATTATCATGGTCAGGTATAAAGCAAGGCACACCCACATGTTCCATGGGTGCCACTGCTTAAGGCTGCCTACTGCTCCGGATTCCTACTGCCACTGTTCACTAATGTGGATCTGTAAATTCACTGTTTGGTCATATTGACAAACTGCCCAAATATCTGCCACTTACCTGTGCTGGGTAATCAAACAGCCACTGATCTCTGGGCTTGTCTTCATACGCTGCCACAGCTTCAGAAATTTCCTGACGTACCGTGGAGCGCATTGACTTTTCGAGAGCATTAAGCCAGCTTTCTGCCTGGTACACCACAGACGCAAACATCACATGCAAAATGGAGCATTTGAATAGAAAATGTTGTGTGTGAACATAGATATAATTATGCTATTGAAATGACTGTTATATTGACTCTTTGTCTGGTTGTTAATAATTGATTGCTTCTGGTATGGATTGTTGAGACGGTCAATGTTTGGAGGCATCTCGACTCACCTGTCCCTCACATACACAAGGCTCTGAGAAGGACACATACTCTCCCTCTCGACTGTACATTCCCAGGGCTATGATTGGATTTGTTTCCATAGATCCCTCAGTCTCTTCTTCCTCTTCAAAGGCCAAATCCGCCAAATTGTCAAAGAGCTTGAGTAAGTGTCGAGTCACCTGATGGAACACATGCACTCACATCAATGAGTTGAAACAAGAACATGTTGCGAAATTGTCTTCTAGTTTATATTCAAGAGAAACCTGTCTTGGCTGAGTTCCCTTTGATACTATTTCCAGCAAGTCACTGGCTGAGACGAAGTAAAATCGTGGGAATGTTAAGCGTTTTGTCTCTAAATACTCAGCAAGAGCCTTTTCGCATACTGATAGTCTGAAACACAAGGTATTTTTAACGCTCTGTAACTTTGGCATTTGACCATGATTTACTGGGTAAAATCCACACAGTAGTCGCACCTTTGCTGTAGAGTCTCGAGATGTTCCAAGAAACCTGGCTGGTTAGTGACATTGATCACATTGTCTGTCTCCACAACCGTGACCATTAAACCCTGGAACAAAACTGTAAGTGTCCAAACGTGATTGAATCCCACATTATTACCTGGAAGTCCTGGTGGATGCCTTGAAACTGCTCCGCCTCATGGGCCAGTTGGTTTCTAATGTCCTCAGAGTTGGTGAAGATGCTTTGAAGGTGAGCCCATGTGCGCTGGACCGCCAACCACATGGCAATAACCAGATCAGCCACCATCAGTTTCCTCTGCCAGCCGCTCACCTCCACCATGAAGTACTCCACATACTTGCTCATGAGAATGTTCTGCAACTGAACCTTGGGAGAACCATCAAACAATTGCAGCTGGTCTAGAAATGCAATGCCGCGACCAAACTAAATAATCCATTTTGGACAAACTTGCTAGAAACCAAAAAGGTATGTATTCTTTGCCCAAAAAATTGTTATCCCAAAATTTGATATATCTGGCTTGACAATTAAACAAATGAAACACAACTGATTAGACTCAAACCAAGAGAAACCTAAATCTTTGACCAGTAAGGTACTGAAGTGTCAGCTTTGATCTAAAGAGATGTAAACAATTTCAAGCCAAAAAAAATATGTGATACCTGGTTGTCTTCAAGAGTTTCGATAAGATTTTCATCAGCTTTAAGCAGTGGTGTTCCAGTACTAATGTGTGTCTCATATGTTAAAGTCATCATAGACCACGTTTGCAGGATCTCACCAAGAATCTACACATCAACAGAGGACAAGTAACCATTGTGTTTGACATCATTTTCCTGTGATCCGTACCTTCTCGATGCCCATTTCTTTTACTGCTTTGTCAACAATGTTCTTCACCTCCTCCTCCACACGGTGCAGCTGCAGCTCTAAGAGGTCGCCAAGAGTGGTGTTGCCATCCATCACAAAACTGACCTACAGAAATAGAACGAACCACTTATCACTTTCTCTGTCAATCAACACTGACAGAAGAACAATTCACAGGTTCTCTTTTCTTTTTAAGCAGAAGGTAAGGTCAGAGTGCGGAAGTGCTGTGATGGCGTCTTCTGTTACCCCTGTTGTGTGCATGAGTTGTTGCCAGTGTCTTTCTCTGACGGCAGAGTTCTGAAGCTCATTAACAGCTCTCAGTGACGTCAACAGATTTTTCACCATGGATTCCAGACCATTGTACACATCCCAAACCCGTACCTCTTTGTCCAGAGTCTTCATCTCCTACAGACAGAGGTTAAGCGTGTAGAGGTTTTGCAATACTGTAGTTGATCCAAAGTGCTGTGAATTTAAGGTTTATAACCTCATCTAACTGGTTATTTATCTCCTTTGGTAAATGTAATGAGCAAAGTTGTACCTTTGCAAACCTCCTGAGCTCGATATCCATCTGTTCCACATTGATCTCCTTCCATGGAGTCTTAGTCCAGTCTGAGATACTTGACTGTATCAATCAGCATTCCCATGATTAACCACCCACAGAAGAGAGCATAAGGTGAAATTCATATTTTATAGTT
>SOMO01000057.1:1467391-1496016 GCA_028128575.1 Paedocypris carbunculus
AAATTGCATATATATATATAAATGGCTAATTAGGATGCCGGGATAATCTGTAAAGCCACTTGTTAGGGACAGTCTCAAACATATGTTTTAAACAAGATAAGTAATAATTAAATACCTTTATAATGTTAATGTTTAATGTTATTTAATGTAACATTTATTTATACATATATTATGTCTTACCCTATAGACATTTTGAACATTAACTCATTACCTCAAACCTAACACATTTTCGACGGATGACCGCAACTTCACTGGACTGAAGAGGGGAAACTTCATGCTTCACGGTGAACGCCACCTTCTTTAGATTTGACCATTTTTCTGGCAAAGACTGTAAAACACAACAATGTAATGAGCACACACATTGTGTGGAAAGTGAAGTGTTCTCCAGCTCTACCTCCAGCTGTAGACAAACATGCTCCGGTATCTGTTGGTTGTAGCTCTTCAGCAGGTCTGCAGTAGCTTTGAGCGGTTTGAAGAGCTGTTCTGTGCTCACCTGGCGGTCACGGATTGCCATCAAGTGGCCCATGATGTCCACCAGTTTGCCATAGTCCCCATCGGTCACGAGTTTAGCCAAGCCGGATTCTGTATTCTCAATAAATGATGCCAACTCCTGAACACTGTAGCATAGAAGATGTGGCTGATCAGTTGATAATCACATTTGTGTCAATTGAAGTAATGACACCTTTGACGTCATTTATGTTATAATGTTCTATTATATATTAGAATGCTATCCTACTATAATCCTTGTGAGGATTATACCTTTAGGTGAAATTCTGGAAAATGTTTCATTTACCTGATGGTAACATGGTTGAGCAGATGTTCCTTAAACATCCAGCTCCATTTTTTAATGATGTTCATGAGAGACACTTTAAAGGGCTTTATATCCACCTGACACCACCCACAGAAAACTCTCTTCTCCTTTAGCACATATACTTTTTCATAAAGCTCCTCAAAATGACTAATCTAAAAGAAACAAAATGGTGCAGTGAGATTTTTAAGCTTCATAGGTGCTGTGTTCATAAGTATTTGCCAACAGACACCTGCTCCCTGAAGTTTTGCAGTTCTGGAGGGTTTTTGGGAAGCTCATAATCAGCATAGAGTTCCATTTCCTCTGCAGAAAGAGCGTGTCCATACAGCAGAAATTGTGTCATGAACACGGCTCTGTCAGCCGTCCAGAGGTAGCGATAGGAATCCAAAGAGCATTGGAGTTCCCTGACTTTGGTGATGGCTTCCTGCGCACGATATCGCAACAATTGGGCCAACTCAGCCAGCTCAGGATTCTGATATATATCTGCCTACAAAGTCACAAAAACTTCAATCATTTGAATTGCAAAAATGCAAATGCAAAAATAAATGTACAAACTATTTAACTCATACACACTTGATACATCTCTTTGCTCTTGGCCACTCTGGGAATGTACGAAGACATCATAAAAATATCTGACACCATCAGGTCAATTACATCGTAGAAGTTGCCCTGCTTAGAGAGGTCAAGTGAAGGGTGAAACGTCATGTCAGCAGTCAGGGTCAACTGAACTTCAAAAAGTGGCTCAATGGGGTGATCAGGGTTTGTGTTATCAACCAAATATTGAAGAGAACAGCGAACAGCGCTGCAGAATCCAGTAAGAACCGTTTTATCCACATACTCTGTGTAGGATATCCAGGCTTTAGAGTCTAAATCAGCCGCAAGTAGTGAAGCGTTTTCCTGGACACAAAATATGAATACTTTTAAAAAAAGGGGGTTCAAACAGGATGTTTATTCTCTAGTAGTTCAACGTATTAATTATAAATTATTTGATCAGTCATTTTCATTCTGTGCTGAGAATCTGTGACAAATCTTGAACCAAATATTCTGAAACTGGTTTCTGAAAAACACACACTAATAAAACAAACATCAGATGGTGAATTTGCCAGATATCAACTCTTAGTTTCGGCAACAAGCCTGATTCTAAACATTCATAAAACGTTTTTCAAACCTTGCTACACATGAAATTCACAGCAAAGTCAAGTTCGGCCCTCAGACTGTGAATTGAGCACCTCTGGTTTAAACATTTATATAGAGAAAAAGCACCTGAATGAGCTGGTGTATCTTCTCTCCAGTTTGTGAAATGAGAGCGTACTGCCGTTTGAAGTTCTCCTCTACATCAGGGAGGCTGAGCAGGTTGCCAAGATGACTGCTCCTTCGTGTGATGCAGGCAGACTGACTGAAAAGCCCCATAAGCCCATGCAACTTTTGCAAGTTCTCTTTGCTCCTCTGAACACGCTCCGACACATCACGAACCAGATCACATGTGCTGCAAGCACAATCACAGTCATAAAACAATAACTAGCCATTGACTAAGGTTTCTCAAAATATAAAATGCATAATATTAAAGCAAAGTAATAAGATAAACAGTGAACTAATTCTAAATTAATAAATAATCAAACCACAAATGTAACAAAAATATGGGGAGAACAAGGTCACAGGCTGAATGAACGAATGGTATACATCTTCAACACCATCTTTTGATGTAAAATCGTAAGACTTTTCTGACCTCTTGATGTAATCAGTGAGGTCTTCATCACTCCAGCGCAGTTCTGTTAGCGCCGGTGCTAACGTTCGCCTCACTNCTGGAATCCTGACAGTACCTAGTCGAATTGCACTTAGACCCTGAATGAACGAATGGTATACATCTTCAACACCATCTTTTGATGTAAAATCGTAAGACTTTTCTGACCTCTTGATGTAATCAGTGAGGTCTTCATCACTCCAGCGCAGTTCTGTTAGCGCCGGTGCTAACGTTCGCCTCACTTCCTGCAGCTCAGCTTCCACCAAATGCAACTCAACAGGCAGAATTGTGCTCTGTAGTTTATTGTACCACTGAGTGATCTGTGAGAGAGCGCTTGTGTACTGAACCAAATCACAGGGCAAGAAGAAAAAATGATTGAAAATGTGAACATTTTTCAGGAAAAAAGGGAAATTTCAGGAAAAAAAAAAAAAAATGTGGTAGCACTTTATAATAACTACACCTTATTTAGCATTAACTAAGCATGAACAAGACATTTATTATTTGTTAACAAAGTATGAGTAGGGCATAACATAAACTTAGTAACACGTTTGTTAATGATGAACATCTAATGAATAAACTCATGAACAAGCTGCTTAGTCATTGTTATTTAATATACCTAACAACGCATGAAAATATGATTACCTCATACTTTAATTCCTGAAGAGTTCAGAAGCTTGTTAATAGTTAGTTAAGGTTTTCTGTGACCTCTTCTAAAGTGAAAGCTGTTTATGGTTTATTAAGTATTAATGATGAAGAAAACACTGAAAGGGTCTAGTGTCCTGTTGAAGATAAATTCATTTATTAATACTTTTACACTGTAAACAAAACAAAAGATGGTGAAACATGGCTCACTGTATATTATAGTCAACACAAAATGAACAATGACTAAAGTACCAGATCAAATACGGTGCATTTTAAATGCGCTAAAAAAAACGATTTACAAATTACAAATAGTACCAAACCGAACCGACAGTGGAGGTACTGTAACGCGGTGCTGCATTTGAAGCGCAGAGAGTAAGAAGCACGGACATCTTTACTGTCACTGTGGCAGTGTCACCAACGCTGAGTCGGAGTCGCCGACTGTCTGAGACCCGCGTGTATGCTCTTCAAATGCAGTGACGTCACCACGTACGCTGCCTTTTTAAAAATGCCCACACGCACGCCCATTTCCAGCCGCTACAAAACCTCTAATTGATGTTATTGAACCTGTCATGCTTAGTTAATGCTAAATAAGGTGTAGTTATTATAAAGTGCTACCAAAAACTAAAATACCGTATTCACGCGAATATAGGTACCCCCCTGATTTTTCAGGCGTAAAATAAAAATAGCAAAAAAAAATATTATTTTTACATTTTTCTTAAAAATACTATTCTTTCTTTATTTAACAAAACGTCTATTCTAGTCTTTAAAACTACAACTTCCATAATTCTCCGTTGAGGCCTTAAGCTCCCATAAGCCTCCATGCAGCCACCAGCCAGCCACAAGCTGAGCTTGGTTTTTGTTCGATGTAAATATCAGAACAAAAACTCAAAATAAGGGGGTGCTTATATTCGCCTAAATACGACACCTAGTGACACTCACCATGTGAAGCATTTCACGGTTTGAGTACAGACTCAAAGCAGTTTCAGGAATGCTCTGGTTCCTCAAGAACCCAAGATACTTCACCTCTTTCAGAACAGCAATCAACTGCATCACAGACAGAATGTTCAAAAACAAATGAGCAAAATGAGCATACCGGAACGAGATGTTTTAGCATTAGCCTTTAGTTAAAACGAATAAAGCAAATAAGCAAGAGGAACATTTTCTTCATTCAACATTATTAATGGAAAGTTATTAATTAAAGAGTCTGATTGATGAATGTGATCGTCTCACATCAGAATTGAAGTTCACGGTATACATGCTGCTGTCCTCATCCAATAACAGCAGCGGTTCATTTAGATGTGTGATGCACAGCTCGTCCAGTCCGCACACCCAGGAAGTGAAAACTTCTTCATCCAGCTGGTCCAGAACCTCCAGCACACCCTCACACGCCTGCATAACATGCATTGCTTCGGGGGAATCTAGCGGCCTGACACAGAAAAATGGGTTTTCCTTTACAACACTAAACATCACACAAAAACGTGTACTGGTGTGCCTTGGTTTACATGTGTGTAAGTTGACCGATGTGACTGCGACTGGACAAGATTCTCTGTCGGAGTTCTTGAGACCATTTCAAGTTTCCTGCAACAACTGGCATGTTTTTCCCAAGATCTGGACAGCCATTCCTCATCTACACAGAGGAAACCAGTGGAAACGGTACATTATGAGTTCTTGCAGTCACCACCTGAAGTCTGCTGCTGGATTTTTAATGAGCTTTACATTATTACGTCTTGCAATATGAACAATTGTTTGAACAATTACCTTTCCAGCGGCATTTAACGGTCAGAAGCAATTGTTTAGTTAATTATGTTTATGTGTACAGTATCAGTTTAGACAAACCTTTTCTTTTTGGGTATCTAGTATGTGTCGACAGATGTCAATCTCATTTTGGAACATGTTCAGCAGCTTGGTGTAATTTGGAGCAAAAAGTTTCCGAACCCCCGGTCTTTCCAGAAGAGTCCCAAAGATATGCAGAAGCTACACAAAAACAAAAATGTTAAAGCTACAAATTTATTTATTTAATGTGATTGGTAATAGCATATTTACGCAAATAGAAGCACCCAATGATGTGTCAGGCACAAAATAAAAATTCCATTAATAGATCGAACATCTTCATTACTTTCTTGGTGTTCTGAGTCTTCTGACTTTCCAAAAACCTAATATTAAAACCATTTTTTTTAAAACCTAATTGTGACTCTTACTTGAATAATAAATAAAAGAAAAATAGAATGTAAAGTATTATTTCTGAATGTAGTAGAGTATATCTCCAGTAGGGTGTGCTATGTTTCCACTTGCTATGTCCATATACTATATGGGCGTATTCCGGTAGGTCAGTATGTGCATATAAGCACCCCACAAGTTTTTGAGCTTCCAAAATTGTAAAAAAAAAAAAAAGGTGTGCTTATATTTGTGTAAATAAGGTATGCTAAATATAGGTTTAAGAACAAGCATCTCTGGTCTACAAGTCTTTTGAACAGTGAAACACAAATAGAAAATCTTGACGTTATGTGAGAGGAAACCAGCAAGAACAGTAAATGCAGAATCCCTGAGCTGTCTTGTTGATTTCTTTACCTTAGAAGCAGACTCTAAGCCAGAGGAGTGCTGGAATGCCAAGTTTATCACTGTTCCCATTCGCTCATCAAAGTCTCTGTTCTGTTCCATGAACCGGTTGTAGTCACATATAAACTCCTTGAATACAGAAATAGAAGATCAAAAATAGAGGAAAACCGTGTTAGAGGACAAAAAATAATGTTATAGTAGAGTAAAAAAGTCTTAGAAAGAGGCTTACATTTCTATTTACCGATTAAGAATGTTGTGGTTTGTTCCAAACTGCAAATCATTAACTTTGTGATGTATGCTGGCTTACAATACATTAGCTACTTCCACTGCACTGAGTTTTGCTCTTTGAATTCAATCTCTCTGCACTGATTTACTTCAGAATAAATAAAGTCAACTGCGGACTTATCATTAAGATTCTGTAGCATGTTCATCAGCCTCTATCTCTCAACTCTCTACTGCTAATCATGGAGAACCATATTTCCTTAAAGAAAAAAGTTCTCTTCACTGTGAAGCATCATTTTAACAATGTGCATTTGAAAATTGCAAGGTTACAGTAGATGGTTGCAGCTGTCATATTGACATGCCAAAGACAGGGGTTTTTTTCAACCTTGAAATTTATCCTTCACAACCTTCTATCTTAGGTTTTTTTTCTTTTTTAGATTCTGGATGTGACGCACTTGCACACCAAGGTACCTCTTCTACTAAACATTATGGCCCACTACGCCAGAGTTCCCTTTCATTGGTCGGTGGCGGCAGCCGGAGCTTACGCGAGTGGTGTAGCCATGGCTGTGTAACAAAGCGGGTTGTGATTTCCACAGACGCCTCGCTCGGCGGGAGCACTTTGTGGCAGGAAGTCGGCTTGGAATCGCTGGACGGACAAGCAGTGCAATCAGCTCATCACGAAATCGATGTGTAGCGCGTGTGCTTCGTGTGTTCATGCTTCAGGTAAGTGGAAGCATGTTTTGATCCGCTCCGACAGCATGTCAGTCGTATCGCACCTGAACCATCAAGGGAGTGTGTGATCGCGTGTGCTTCAGGACGCGTCCAGAATGTGGGATGCTCTGGACAGACCGGAAGTGGCTGTCGATCCGGGCGGCACACGTTTCAGGAAGGACAGCGTAGAACCTGACCTGTGGTCAAGGCGAGACATGGTCCATGAGGGGTGGAGACTTCACCCTCAGAAGGTGGCGTTCATTAGCACCGCTTCTGGGAAGCTGAAGTAGATCTGTTTGCGTCGGAGGAGAGTTTGCACTGAAGGTTGACGAGCTGTCCGGCGCCTGGCTCGCCGGTCTGAGGTATCCTTGCCCGCAAGTAGGAGTTAATCCCTCTGGTTCCTTGCAAGGTCCGTGAGCAGTCGGATGCCATTCTGTTGGTGGTTTCGTTCCGGCCGTGGTTCACGGAACTCGTGAGGATGGTGAAGGGCCCTGGGAGGTTACGCTGATGGAGGATCCACTTTCTCGGGGGCGAGGCCATTCTTGCATCCACAGCCGGAGCTCTGGAAGCTGCATGTGTGGTTGATGAGTCCGGTGTGAGTCGTGCGCTAGCAGAGCGGGCGCTTGGCACCGCCTTAGAGGCTAGGGCCTCTTCTACCTGACGCCTTTATGCTTATAAGGGGCGTTGTTTGCTGACTGATGTGTGTCTCATGACAGCTGTCCCCAGTCGTGTGACGTGCAGACGATCCTGTCCTTCCTGCAGGAGCGCTTGGAGGCGGGCATCACTCCGGCGACACTGAAGGTGTACGTGGCAGCTATTGCAGCACGCCGCGGTGAGCTGGATTGCTGCTCGCTGGGTAAACACAGGCTGGTGTCTGGTTTCCTGCGAGGTGCTAGATGACTGCGGCCGTTCAGGCTTCGGCTGGCGCCGGTCTGGGACTTTTCCCTGGTCCTTTTCCTGGCTCTGTCTTGTGGCAGGAGAGTGGGGGATCTTCACGCTTTATCGGTCAGTCCACAGTGTCTGCATTTTGGCAAGGAGACTGTATGGTGAGACTAGTTCCAAGGCACGGTTATGTTCCCTAGGGCGTGTTCACGCCGTTCAAGGATTGGGTGGTCATCATGTCTGGTGCGGGCTTTACGACTATGTGCCTATGTGGACAGAACGAGTCTTCGGGCGTCGGAGCAGCTGTTTGTCTTTCATGCCGGACTGAGGAGGGGCCAAGCCTTGTTTAAGCAGCGTTTATCACAATGGATGGTGAATGTGATTCGTTTGTCATATGTTTTGAAGAAACAGCCGTGCCTGGAGGGAGTCCGGGCGCACTCCACGGGAGCCCTGGCGCCGTCATGAGGCCTGGGTCAGAGGCGTAGAGATCAGCGACATCTACAAGGCGGCAGGCTGGGCCTCACGCGATACGTTTGCGAGGTTATACAACCTGGATTTCCCCTCTTTTGCGCCACATGTGTTGTCTGCGCAGGAGGATCAGGCTGGTCCATCGAGGACATCGACACAGAGAGTGTGCGGTCGTGTTAATACCCGGGAATTGATTCCTTTGGGGTTTTCCGATGTTCGTTCCACGCGTTATCGTGTGGTTGGCTTCGGGAACGTCTGGACGTTCCTTCTTGCGGCGGGATTGAATTCCGTCCCATATGTGGCACGGAGTGACCAATGAAAGGGAACTCCAAGGTTTCTTGTGAAACCATAGAGTGCCACATGTGATGCCGCAAGAAGAACAGGTTAAGGGTGGCTGGGTAGGCCTCCTGTCATTCAGATATGGTTCTGAGGGCTGTGGTGACGGTCCCGCTTTTATAGCACCTCAGTCTCTTTGGCGGGAACGTCGGCACAGCTGCAGTGAGTTACTGCGTGATTTGGTTAGACGTCAGTGTTTGTGGGAAAATGGAATTTCCCATATGTGGCACTCCGTTCCCTTATTCAGGGAACTATGATTTCACAAGAAACCTTGGAGTTTGGAATGTTACTAAGAGAGTAACTAGAGCTGCGGACTAGGCTATGCCGAACACCATCAGAATCTACATTCAGGGAACATGGTCCATATTCACCAGAGGTGTAAAGAGTACCGGAAAACCATACTTGAGTAAAAGTACCTTACTTGAAAAAATACTCCATTACAAGATACAAGTCACCAAATCCAACAGACTTTGGAAAAAGTGGTAACGTATCCAAAAAAAAAAGAAAAACCTGAGCATTTTATTCATACTGAATTTAGGCTCAAAAGACACAAAGAAATGTGAAAACTCCTCAAAATGGCAGAATAAAATAGAATTAAAAAAAGGAACAAAAAGACTTCACCTCAAGTGTCAAATGGAACTTTTTTGCTGTGAGGGGACAGCGCTAATCACTGCGTTAAAAAAAAAAAAAAAGATGCACACCTGCGCAAATTGACAATAGCCCCTTTCTCACACACACAGACATTCCCAGAAAAACACGCATTGCCTGCATGCACATGTGAACAGACAAATGGCGGGAAATTAGTTCAGAGAATAATCCGGCACAGATACTAGTAACGTTCCCGGTATATTGTCTGCATTCTGCTGTGTGTGAAAGCGGGACGAAGATTCCTGAAGAAGCATGCAGAAGTTCCGAACGCGCTGACGTTACCCACTGCTCTGAGCCAATAAGAACATTCTGCGTGTTGATGTCACCGAAACTATTGAGATTTTGAAACCGCTGTGTGAAAGGTTCTTTTCCGTTAAATTGCTGGAATGGCAGCGCTCTTGTGAACCAGTAAAGTCGTTCTGGTATTTTTTCTGCATTTTACCGCCTTTGCTGTGTGAAAGGGGCTAAAGTAAGTAGAGTAAGCAAAGTTATTATATTTTTGATATTCAGTACGAGTACAAAGTATAC
This sequence comes from Paedocypris carbunculus, assembly GCA_028128575.1. NCBI lineage: Eukaryota > Metazoa > Chordata > Actinopteri > Cypriniformes > Paedocypris > Paedocypris carbunculus. The sequence goes on from SOMO01000057.1 coordinate 1,476,934, forward strand.
AAAAAAGCCCGTTTACTCGAGTATTTTACACCACTTATATCCACTCATATGGTATCAGCAGTTGAAACTCACTCAAATTACAGTTTGTTTTCCCTCAAGACAAGTGTCACTGTTGAACAAATGATTTATTTATCTTTTGTAGTAATGCACACACACAAACCCACCTTATTGTTGTAGTTGAGTGGGTCATATTTGCTCTCTCTCAGCATTCTCCAGCTCTCAAGGAACTCTTCATTCATGCTGTAGACCATTTCACTAAGGATTTTCCCTCTAGACCCCCCTAGCTCAATTTTCTCCAGCTTTCGAAAGTCCAGAGCTGATGAAAACATCTCCTGAAATGCACAAAAAGGTGGTTGACCAAAGAAAGATAGATGAATATACTGTATATATAAGTATGCATAGGCACCTCAATCATGCACAGTCTCTCCATGATACAATCTGTCCGGTAAAACACGCGTTTTGATGGGAAGTCCCATGGTTTGACTGTATGACCAGGACGGCTGTAGGGTCCAGCAGGTGTCAGTTGTTCTTTGTGCAGTTGGAAATTGTGCTTGAAAGTAGTGAACACCTGGATGGCCTTTCGAACCCGGTCTACACCTTCTTCCAATTCCATCTTAAAGAGTTCCTCGGGAATCAGATATACTGATGCCTACAGAACATTCACATTCAAAACTACATTAGTTTATAGCAAAATAGGTATATAAAACAGTTCACCACCAGTAAATAGGCCCCTCTAGCTGAATTGACTATTGGCTAAACAACATTTACACTTTGAATTGTACACCATAATCATTATTATGTGACCATCATACCATTCTGTACATCATCAATACAAAACACCAAACAGACACTTAGTTGAAGAATAATTTGTTCAAGACTAATGGACAAAGAAGGGGTTGTTATGGCACTGTAGCACCACCTTGAGACCAATAAGACTCACCAAATACGAACATGAACATTTAAATGTTTCTAGAAATTCTTTTCATATACTATAGATTTGTTGGCTGTATTGTAATTATTTTGTGTAAACCCCAACAATAACAAGTTTCTAAGGAAAATGTTATGTGAAAGTGACAAGTTTGTACTGAACTAATCCAGAGGTCTACGTTGTCCAAGTTTTCATTCTGAAATTATCATTTAAATTCACATCAAGATCAAGAAGTTCATCAATAAAATTATTCAGGTTGTGGTAACCTTAACCCTAACACTTTTCAATTCACCTTGTCAATGAACAGGTTGCAGAATTCTGTCAGAAGAGTAACAATTCGAATCGGGCAAGAATAGCACTGTGAATGTGTCCAGATGAGAGCAAGTGTGTGGAAAAGAGCTGGAATCAGAGTCTCCAGGTCGGTGAAATTTCTCTCCTCGATAGCCGCTATGGGACGCCGGAGGGTCCGCAAGTACATGTCTATTTCTTCTGCTTCAATCACAGCTGCAATGAAAATGAACTGCATGTTAAAAGTCAGTATACCTAATACATTGCTTAATTTAACTCATATTTTATGTAATGTGTTGCCGTTACTAAGAGTATGTGCAGACTGGATACCCTGGTCGACTCTTGCAATGATGCCACAGAACGGTGGATAGTAACTGCTTTTGATCCGTTGGAGTATTTCCAGCACATGAGCAACTTTAGGGTTCTCCAACTGCATAAGTTAGAACATCTTCCGTCAGTTAAAAGCAGAAAAGGAAGTCTAATTTTGAATTATAAAATTTGAACCATGATTGTTCCAAGAATGAAACCAGGCAAAATACTGCTCACAAATACAAATGCTACTTTTTTATGTGTGCTACAAACTATGATCATAATGTAGTTAGTTAAATGGAAAGATGAAGGATCAATGGTCACAACTGATCTGTTATGATTTTTACAAAGTAGACCATTTATTCCAGTAAGCTATCATTTATTTCATTATCCTAAATTAATGACTTATTTTTCTCTGGCTTTGATTGAAATATTTATACGTTATACTGTAAACTAAACTTTTCTATTGAGAAAATGTTGCACAGATGCTTTTTAATTGTGGTGCATTTCCAGTAGCTGCTTATAAATGGTCATCATTATTAAAAGCTGATGTTTTCTTTTCTTTTCCTAAATTGTGAAATTTGACTACCGTAATGTTGCAATTTTAGCCGCAACAATCACAACATGACATTTTTTTCCAGATTTCATTCCTTCCTTTCTACCTGCTTCTGGATGCCTGTAAGATTGTCTTTCTGTTTAGCCCAAAAGCTGAGCTCCACTGAGGGTCCCGGGTGGTCTCCCTCACTCAGGAGCTTCGATGAGTCTTGCTGCAGCACAGAACCTATCAATTGACACCACTGGATTACCATGGTCTCGATGGAATACAACAACTCCCCATCAATCAGAGAGTAATCCGAGCTGCAGACACATAAAACGACTGTTAGATAATGTGATTAATAATGGATGAAATCATAAACTGTGTGAGCCAATCGCACATGAGCTGCTTGTGGTCTTTAGTTTCCACACACAGTGGCAGGGGCAGCAGAGTTTGTCCGTGAGCTCGACCTCTTAGAGTGACCGCTTGACTGTGCAACTGCTCAAGATGCCTGCAGATGTCCTCAGACACCACTGTCGGCCAGCCAGAATGATTAATCTTACTACCCAGCACTGATATTAACACCTACACAAGCACACACAAACACAAAACGTAATTGTGAGTTTTGAAAACTGACATGAAAAGCGTCATACTGCCCTCTAGTGGTTACATTTCAATGTTTCAAACAGATTTTTTTTTTCATACTGTAGACTGAAAAAAATCACCGGCAGACAAGTAAACCAATAACATACATATACTTGTAATAGTAAATTGACACTGACTTGAATAAGATTACAATTGAATTTTAAGCTTCACCTCACAGTCAAAAGTCTGCATGAAGAGGTGCAATCTCCAAATGCAATTTACTGCATTCTGTTTACAGCATGACGTTTTAAGACTGCTACAATAAAGGAGTATATCCTAAATGTTTACACATTAATTACATGCATAAAGATTACAGATGCGCAATGGTTTACAAACAATGTTTCAGTGAACAAGCAAACTAATTACCCACCATATTGCTATTGTTAGAGCATCATTTTACCTACAAATATTTATGGGCCCAAACAGATTTTATGTAAATCCAATGTAATTTTGGAACCAAGTGTCACTGTATTAGCATCGTTTTGCTGAGCAGCTGCTTCTTAAATGTGATGAGGAGAGAATGAATGATTTAGACAAGCAGTTTTTCCTATTTTAATTCAACTTGAAGAATTTGAAGAAGTTTACGGAATCTTTGGCCATTGGCCAAGTACCTTCATTCTTGCTCTGTTACTTTTTAAAACTTGGGTACGATTTTATTGTTGTGTATATTAGTACTATAATAATAATTGTTATTGTTTTTAAAAAGCAAAGTGAGGTGATGGCAATATGGGCACTAGGTAGGGACCATACTGAATTGGTGCTCTGCATTTAACCCATCTGTGAAAGTGCACACACACAGTGAAGTGAACACACACAAACCCGGAGCAGTGGGAAGCCTAAGCCGTGGCGCCCGGGGGGCAAGTGGGGTTCAGTGTCTTGCCCAAGGACACTGAGTTGCAGAACCAGTTGTAGGGGGATTCAAACCTGCAACCTCTCGGACACGAGTCCATGTCCCCTATCACTGGACCACAACTCTTCTTGTTGTTATTATTACTACATGTAACTTTTCCAAATACAACTGAAAACCTTTTCAACATTTATTCAGCCAGCCACTGGTGTGAAAAACTTTTGAAACACAGCTAGACATCTTACTCAAGCTTTACCAGATAAAAACAGCCCAGAACATTAACATCAGGACGCAGAGACACAGAACGAAGAAGGCTAAGAAGGGCATTAGATGGGGCAGCAGGTGAGGAAAGTAACGGAAACTGAGATCAGACAACTGAATATTCGAGTAAATTAACCAGACACCATGAGCATGTATGAGAACACAGCTAAACGTGGGCACTGCCAGAATACCCGTCCCCATTTGCTGGACAAGAGAGAGCAGACTGACCTGCGAGATGAACACTGGAGCGTGGTCCAGCGGATGTGCAGGAACCTCTCCGAACCAAAGCTGGGACCTAAAGTCGGATTTGGAGATGACGCCTTTCACCCTCTTTCGGACACACAGCAGCTTGGTCCTCCAAGGAGAAGAGCTCTTATAGGGGGATAAACCAAGTGTCGTGCTTTCAAAAGTGAAAGCACTCGAAACAAGCATTGACTTATTTCGTATACCAAATGCCAATGAATGGACTGAGCCCAGAGGAATTTTGCAGAGGAAATGCTATACTTTTTATCGTATTACCAAGTCCACAAGTTGTAAAAAAAATATATAATTTCACAACATTTTACTCCATTAGTGGGCCAGAACATACTCACCTGCTCATCTGCAACGTGAAGAGCCCCCCCCGGTCCCACAAACAGGATGATATAAACCCGCCAGCTGTGGTCCAAGAAGTCCAGTAAGGCTCTCTGGTTTTCTTCCGACCCAATAAAACGATTCCACTTGTCGGTTTTCAGTCTCAGAATGGTGAAGGCCAGTTCTCGTAGGAAATCTACTCGCTCATCAGAGATGGCGCTCACCTTCACCTGCTCTGAAGAAGCCCGTACTCCAGCCTCCGCCATGTTGAAGAAAAGTTACTCGTAATTGTCTCGACACCAACACAACATAGATTATAGATTATTTTTATCCTGCAAAATCGATTCTCGCCATAACCAGGCATCAACAACCAGCGGCACACTTTGTGGTTTTAACAAGGTCTGTCTCTGTCTTTCTTTTCAGCAGGGGGAATTAAACCTGTCCAGCGGAGTCAAGTCACTTCGGCTGATGTCTTCTGTGAGATCAAACACCGGCTGATAATGAAACCTGAGAGTGGACGCGTCAACAGGGGTATCAGTGGGTCACCTGATAGTCACTACTGAGGTAAACGGAAGGATCATAATTCATTCATCCATCCATTTTCTGAACCGCTTTTCCATTTCTGGAGGCTGGAGTCAATCCCAGCCACTCTGGGCCTGAAAACCAACTACTAAACATTTAATATTTGTATAGTCAAAAAATTGCGAGTTTTGATGTGAGCTGCTTTTCTCATCAAGATAAATGTATTTGCTACATTAAAATCAAACTGCTAAAATGAATGAATGCCAATCGTAAATCTAGGAGCTACATACCTCCCCCTGCTGGTGACAATGTTTTACAGAAATTACTTTAGTACTACCACCAGATGGCCCCGTTTCAACAACCATTAGTCTCCATTTTGAGCCTTTTTATTACATAGACCATTTCAATTTACAATGTGTGCAACACAAACTAGAATATGCTACATCTAAAAATAAAATGTGTAAAGATTTTACATGAAAATTGCATTATTTGAAATGTATGATTAAAATATGTGGACAAATTGTCAAAATAACATGCCTGATCCTTATGTTTTCATATCAGAAACATCAAACCCAAAGCACTACAAAACACATTTTGTTTATGAATCCATAAGAAGGTTTCCGACTTTAATTGTGTTCCATTTGAAAAACAAAAAAAGTACAAAAGTAACATCAAATTGTACACGTTTAAAAAGTAATCAAAATGAGGAGTCTTTGATACAACATAATCAGTATTAGACTACATAAGTTGTGGCTATAAACAGCTTGGGTCTAAAAAAAACAAAACAAAAAAATTACAATAAGGAAGATACATTATGAATGTTACAAGCAAAATCTGGAGCAATAAGAACAACAATACAGGAAAGAAAAACGTTTATTAGACGATTGTTTGAACTTGCCACCTGATGTCTTGCTCCATTTGCATGTGGGCAACAAAACGATGATCAACTGATCCTCAAACAGGATCCAGAGAGCAAAGACCACTAGCATGACGTCAAATAAAAACAAAAGCAGAGAGCAAAGACACGTTTGGACGAAGGCTGACCGAGGAAGAGGATAAAAAAATGGACAGAGTAAATCTCCCTCGCAGCAGACCGTGTCCTTCTCTTGCTCACCATAACCACCCACACACACTGTACCATAACAGCCATTACACTCTACTCACCCTCCCCTGAACATATACATGAGCAAAAGTGAAACACATGCAACTCCAGCATATTATACTACAGATTATGATACAAAATAAGGCATTTCTGTGTAGGTTAAGTATGAGCGCAAGTTCATGTAGCATGTTGATGTGTGCATGAATGTGTGCGCGACTGGAAACCGGGACCCCGTTCAACATGTTGTTTTTGCCTTGTTTGTACAAAAGACTGCATCGAACATAAACGGATAAGTCATTTTTAAAATATATATATTTATAATATATATATGTATATATATATATTTATCATATATATAAAAATTGATAGTGAAAAGCAGACTAGCTGAGGGGAAAGACGGCCGTACTTTGGTCACTCCATGACCTCACTGGCAGACACAGTGACCAACTGAAGAGGGAGGTCAGAGTTTGAGAGGAGGTCCTGGGTGGTGGCCTGCTGTAAATTGGTGAGGATGAGAGTGGCTCCACCTCCTGTGATGATGGTGTCTGAGGGGGCGGCGGCTTCTGTCTGACCTGCCCCCGTGTTGGAGTTAAGCCCTTTTTTGTTCTGGTGAGTTTTAATGTGTTTGGCCAAATGGTCACTGCGCATGAAACGCTTGGAGCACTCTGGACACACAAACTTCTTTTCTCCTGAAAAACAAAGTAAGAGCAGATCAAATGAGACAAAACTCTGACAAACTCGCTCGATTCCCTGTTTACACCCCTGCTACGGAGGCGGCACAGCAAGCAGCATTTCTGTGGAATGTGCATGTTCTCACTCTTTTCACAATGGTTTACTTCAGTTTCCAGATAGTGAGATGCCACGTCTGCCGCTTTTGGACTGGGAAATGCGGAAGCCAGTTCCTGACAAGATTATCAGTGTGTGTATACCTGTGTGTGTCCTGCGGTGGCGCTGGAGTTCATCGCTACGAGTGAATCTCTTGCCGCAGTAACTCCATGAGCAGATGAACGGTCTCTCTCCCGAGTGCCAGCGAAGGTGAGCTCGGAGGTGAGAGGTCTTGCCGTACACCTTACCACAGCCTGGGATGTGACAAATGTGTTGCTTCTTCTTTCCCATGCTCGAACCTCTGAAAGTGCACAAACATAATTTTAAAGTCACAACGGCCGATTGAAATATGTTTTTGTAACAAACGCAGATTACCTTCCCCCAGCTTCTTTGCAGTTGGGGCAAGTGCACGCAACCCTGCGTAGTCTCTTTCCTTCCTGTCCAGCTCCCTCCATATCCTCATCCACCAACTGTACACGCAGATGTGACAGATCATTAGTGTTCAGGGTGGAGTTGGGCCAATCGTCTGAATCGGGCTCCTCTTTGATTTGAATATCTGCGAAAAGAGAGATGAGAGACTTGTAACTTCCAAACTACAAATGATGGAATTCCAAAGACAACTTGACGGACTTACCAGAGTGGCCCTCTGTGTTTTCATCCTGCTGGTACTGACCGACAGAGTTCACCGTGACCGTCTGCAGGTTTGGGATCTGACCGGCGGCGCCAGTTTGGCCCAGTGATAGGGTCTGCACCGGGGCAAGGGTGATCTGGGAGGACGACACTCCACTGGTGGCAGGTAGCTGGAGATTCTGCAGGTTCTGAACCCCCTGAACCTGGAAGGTCTGCCACTGTATCTGCCCGGTTGGGGAGACGGTTTGAGCTTGGATGAGAAATGTACCAGCGTTCAAGAGCTGCACGCTTTGTAGTGTCTGCGCAGCTCCGTCTGCGGCCTGCGCCGGCAGGAGTTGCACCACAGGTTCAGCGCCAGGGTTGTGGTTCTGCTGAATGAAAGACGGATCTTGCTGTCCAGCCGACACAGCGGTAGCTTGGGTGAGAACTCCGGTCCCGTCTATCGTTTCAGGAAGTGATGTTGTTGTGGAAGAAGTGGTGGTTGGCACAAAGACATTTGCTTCGTTGGCATTCAGTGGCTCTGCGGATTTGCCAGCTGCGTTATCACCCTGGTTATCGCTCGTTGAGGTGGCAGGGCCGGTCATAATGAGTTGACCATCTGCAGTGACGCTTGTTGCGATGGCCTGCGCGCCAGCCAACCCCAGAGACTCAAGATCCACGTTGCTCAAGCTATTTATCGGCACTAGTGTGATGTTGCCGGGGAGCCCAACCGGTACATTAGCTACAACTTGGCCTTGAGTGCCAAACCCTGAGCCGGCCAGTGAGACGGTGGGAATCTGCTGCATGTGGCCACTTTGACTCAGCAGCCCCTGGAGATCACTAGCGTTGGCGGCTGTGGCTATGCCCTGCGTTCCATCAGGGAGGATTGTAATGTCAGTGCTCAGGGCTCCGCCATCAGCAGAGGATGCCGAGTAGCTTAATGTCGCCCCATCTGCCCCCTGCAGCTGAGGGATGACCTGATACTGAACCCCGTTTGCAGTGGTGCCATCAGCGGTCATAAAGACAGGATGAGTCTGCCCCGGCATGGTTTGTAGCGGCACCACATATTGCCCGTTACTGCCCAGTAGTCCTCCGCTGGGCACCTGCACTACAGTCGGCTCATCTTTCACCGAGCCCACAGACGTGAACACCTCCCAGCGATCAGAGGAGCCTGTTAGTTGGATTGCTGTGAGGTCTGTGGTCTGCTGTGGGTTGGAGATATTGGATTGTACATGTTATCAAAAACATCACTTCTCTTATAATGAACACACATTTGACAGGAAACATGGTTATAAATGAGAGATGTGCAATAGAAACAAATGCATAGGGTTCGGGTATTCCGCATTGTGTAATTGACATTTTGGGGGGTGCCTGACAATGGAACATCTAATTAATATTTCTGGATGAATTTAAATCCATGTGCAAAATCTCACACTAAGCATATTGTTGAGCATTTTTACTTACTGTAAGCCAATTACTGGAAAGAAAAATAATGAAATTTTCTTCTAGACTGATTGATGCTGGTTGATTTACAGCTACGTTGACCACCAGTGATGCTGTCTGCTGCTATACAATCGGTTTATTTGACACTGGGACAGCAGGACCCCCGTGCCTGTTATAGCCAAAAAACACTACAGCTAGAAACAGCTTAAATTTAACAAGTGCAACCATCAGAAGTAAATTTCTATTATTGTTTTTTTTTTTTTTTCGCCCATGCTGTGGCATAATAAAAACACAGAAACATCGAATGCATTTAGCGGGAAAAGGTAAAAAAAAAAAAAAGATATCATATAAATGTAAAAACATTAACCAACAATAATTAAAAGATTAAAAAAGTTCAAATTGAAGATTTACAGTTTAATAAAATAAACGAGTGGTTGGAATTCAAAGAATAACCGTGCAATGTCCACCCACAAAACTAAAAAGAAACAACGCTTCAAACGAGTCGTTATTTTAAATCGCGAGTTGATAAAGACAAAGGCCCGAGGCTCCAGGGGCAACGGTGGAGCTGCGGCGGGTGAGTGACAGGCTGGGTAGGGGTGGAGGCTCTTCCCGGTGGAGGGGTCCTCCCCTATGGTGGGGGTGACCCGGGAACACCGCAGGTAACGCGGGCAAGGCGACGGTGGCGAGTCTGTCCGACCCACAATGGGCGGGTTTAAAAGGGTAAGAAAGTGGGTGGCCGTACTAACCGAAGGCTCACAGGAAGTGTTCTACTTTTACCCTATTTTTAAAACGTGTGAACTTCACCAATACACCCCGCAAGGGAGCGAGAAACACACAGGGGGATTGAATACCTGGTTCTGGGCGCCGTTGGCGGGCTGCATAAAGTCGCTCTGACTGCTGTCCACGTCCAAGGCAGCCATTTCCTGCTGTTTCGCTGGCTGTTCAGGGGCTACGGAGACACAGCGAGAAAAGCAACTCAAAACAAATTCACGCTCAACGAACTCCCTCCTCGAAAAAGGCGGAGATTAATCGCCAAACCGCCTGGAATTTAAACGAATTAGGCGGGTCTTTCGGCTTTCAGGTGCCCGCGCAACAGTCTTTTCGAATGTTTACTTTGTTAAAGTGAGGCTAGCTGGCTAACTGTTAGCGCCGCGGCTGAGAAAGATTAAAAACCGAGCTAGCGCGTTAAGCTAATGGCTCTCCAAACTCACCGGCGGTGCTCTGCTTCGATCGGACTTAGTTACGTACCAGTCATAGCGTGAAAATGTAAAAAATCGGAGCTTTATCTGTTCATTTAAACTCCCAACATGATTGTTTAAATCAAAGGCGGGCTGTGATCGGAGAATCGGGTCGATTTTTTCTTATTTTTGATTGACGGTGCGGGAAACACAAAAGGTGGGGCTTCGAAGATTGCCAGTGAACTTTGCGTCACGTAAGCGGAAGTCCCGCCTTTCTTCTTCGACGCCATTGGTTGCGTGATTTGATCTCCCGGGCGAGCTGTGGCCCGTTGCCGTGTCTGTCAAATCCGCTGGTTGGGCTTTTCCTGTTTTTTTTGTCCATTACGTTTTTGTGGAGAATGTTTGGAGATCAAGTTGGTTTAGTAGTATGGCTGGAAGTTTGTTGAACAAACCCGGCAGTGAGAAATCCATACTGCTATTCCACAAGTCAATTGCTTGATACATAAAGCATATATATTTTAAACACTGACGGTCAGATGTTTTTTTTTTGCCATGTCGTTTTTAGCCGTATTTTCATATAATGTTTTGTTTAGTTAATTTAAAAGTTTAATATAACGCTCACTGGCCAATTTGCTTGTCGGTTTGCACACCTGGGTAAACAAAACTGCGGAAACAGCTGTGTCTGACTGAGCTGAGGAGGTCTGGGGCCCAACTCTATACTGTAACCGTTCCCTTTGTCAGCCGTAACAAAGGATGGCTTTACTGATCCCCACTGGGGAAATTATATAAGGTCAATATCCATAATACTGAATTATTCTAAATTTATTTCGAAGCAAATGTTGATTTTTTTTTTTTGTGAGGTCAGTTTGTCAGTATAGCCCACTATAGCATTGTCACTAGAGCGGATAGTATAACGAACGCTAGGATCCATATCAAAATTGTGCTCTGCATTTACACATCCAGTGAAATTACACACACACGTACAAACAACACACACAAACCGGGGCCAGTGGGCCGCCTGAAGCCGTGGCGCTTGGAAGGCATGTGGTTCGGCTTCCCAATGCGTGTCAGTGTCTACACTCAGCTGTAGAACCCACCGGACCGGAATTTGGTCCAGAAGAAGCATGAGATCAATAAAGGAAAAGAGAAAAAAAAAAATCAATCTATATTTATAAATAGTTTAAGACATTAGTCCCAAAGCAGGGAAATTGCATCTTACAACAGCAGGGAAGAGATAGAATAAATATTAACATAAACACACATCTATCTATAAATAAAAAAGCATACAAAAATATGCATAAATAACACAGCACACATCCAAATAATGTGACTGTAATATTGACAAGTTCACAATTTTTTTTACTTAATTTTTTTCGAATAAGATTCTTTGATGAAAGTTTGTTTTAGCTTGTCAGGCTTTTCTTATAGTGTTAAAATATAAAATTAGAATTTAACTTGAGTGAAACACATGCAGCATTATAATTAAAAATTGCTTATTGATCAGATGTGTTTTAAATGTTAAGCCCCCAAGGGTTAAAAAACATTCAGAATCTCTATAGTAGGTTATGGAGGACGTCTGCTCCTTGAGTGTGAAAGCTGTGTTGACAGGATATTTTTGTCTTGACAAGCTATTTCTCATCATAACAGAACACGCCTTCATTTAGAAAGTTTTAATAAAAATTTATAAACATTTATACCATTTAATGTTGTGTGTGTGTACGTCTGAAGTCTGTATACATGCAGCGAGTTGTGGCAGGAATGACAACCAACATAAAGCATTTTCCAATGAACATGAATTGGAAGTTTGATTGAAGAAGAGAAGAACGGGGTGTCCGGGAAGAAAAGGAGGAGCTTTTCAGTAACAGTAGGGACTGATTGTTGGGACAAGGAAGGCAAGAGAGCTAACAGACAAGATGTAGAGAAGGAAGGCAAGAAGGCAGGATTTAAGTAGAGAGGCAATGAAAAAACGGAATGGGAATTATCTTGAAAGAGTAGTTTCTAAGCAATGTTCTAGAGGTGAAAATACCTGCTGGCGAATCTGTCAGGTTATTCTGAAATGCAATTTCGAATCAGCTTTGATGGTCAAGTTTTTTCAGGACAGCAAGGAATTATATGTGGTCTGACTTTGTCTTTTACTTATTACGATACTATGTTATATTTAAATGCAATTATATTTATAGTTTTTTACATGCAGTGCATATTTAAATAATAAAAATATGTGACTCGCTTTGAAACATCCATCAATGATTATGAGATTCAACAGTGGTTATTGCACTTTGTTAGACACATTATTACCATGACACCTCACTTTTAGTACTTGTAAGTTTTATGTTGAATGTCATCTGTTTGTATCTGTTTGTATCTAGGGGCTGAGAGGAACGAAATTTCAATTTTCTGTATGTATGCACTGTACATATGGCAAATTGACAATAAAGCTGACTTTGACTTTGACTTGACTTAATTGGAATAGTGTCTAGATGAGAGTTTGGGTTTTTTTACTCATTTACTTTTTTTGATATTTGACTGTTTGGTGCTTACGCAAGAAATGAACTTTAATTCAAACTGAATAAGGAACTGGGTGCGTTTTCCTGATCATATTGAGTGGTTCTGATCTAATGACGTAGAGAACAACTGACCAATGAAACTTCTCCGCTGTGACTACCGCGTTTATGCCGTCTGGCGTCTCGGCTTCCTTCAGAACTTTCTAGAACTTCCGGGTGAAATCACCGAGAGCCGATGAGGATGGCAACGAACAAGAGTTTTGCGGATTCGTTTATTGACGAAGACCCACAAAAGGCGCTTGAAGAGCTGAACGAGGCTTTGGGAGAGAGCGCCGATCACGCCGAATGGCTCTGCCAGAGATCTTACGCCTATATTCTGTTGAAAGACTACGCTAAAGCTCGCGATGATGCCAAGAAAGCGCAGCAGCTGCAGCCTACTATGACACCTGCCTTCTTGAGAGCCGGAATTGCCGAATATCACCTTAATAACATCACCGCAGCATATACGGACTTAAAAGCAGGAAAAGAGCTCGACAGCACCAACGGAGACGTAGAAATTTGGATTCGGCGCTGCGAAGAGAAAATGGCGACAGAGTGTCAAAACAGAAACGCAGTTACGCAGCAACCCACGACGAGCACGTGCGTCAAGCATGACTGGTACCAGACCGAATCGCACGTCGCGGTGACGATAATGCTCAAAAACGCCAAGGAGGAGGATGTGATGGTCCAGTTTGATGAGAGGGAGCTGACGGCTGTGGTGAAGATGGCTTCAGGAGAAGAGTCCAGCCTGAATATCCATCTTCTGCACCCCATCGTGGCAGAGCAAAGCACGTACCGGATCCTTTCCACCAAGATCGAGATCAAGATGAAGAAGACCGAAGCCATACAGTGGGAGAAACTCCAGGGAGAGTGTCAAGATCCCAGTCTAAAGCATTTCACCCCCAACAGCTACCCATCGTCTTCTCACTACACGCGGAACTGGGACAAGGTGGTGGGTGACATCAAAGAGGAGGAGAAGAATGAGAAGATGGAGGGAGATGCTGCGCTCAACCAGCTGTTCCAGCAGATCTACTCGGATGGCTCGGATGAAGTTAAGCGAGCGATGAACAAGTCCTTCATGGAGTCTGGAGGTACCGTCCTCAGCACCAACTGGACAGATGTTGGCAAACGGAAAGTGGAGATGAACCCGCCTGATGATGTGGAGTGGAAGAAGTACTAAATCCTCACACAACTTCATCTGCCACTGCTGAGAAGTTTTCGGAGAGCTTGATCGTGACTTGAAGTGAAACGCTTTTTGACTCAAGTGTTTACCTAATGGCTCGTGAATATTACAGTGTGAAAGCACAAAGTAAGAGTCTCACACAAGAAAGCTAAGCATCAGTGTCTGTTTTTTTTTGTATAAACAAGTGTATTGAAACATAGTAACACCTGTCACTATGAATCAGAAGCAGTCTAATTATGCAATATATATATAAAAAAAAATGTAAAAAAAATATATTGCTTGTGTTTTATTTACCTATGATTTATCCTAAAGTGATTGTTTAAAAAAAGAAGTGCTTGATTTACATTAACATTCCTTAGCAACAGTGGACAAACAAATCTGGCATACATACAACATTCTGAAGTGTTTTATTGGATCAACAGCATGCAGCTTTTGTAAGTGGACCAGTCAAATTTCTTACATCTTAGTTGTCAGCCAATCAAATAAAAAGTGACCATTTGGAAACTCCTTGAATGGAGGTCTTTATGGTCACTTCACTTTTTCTTGGGCTGGTTTGGTGTGTTGAACTTAAAGAATATGATATCTCCATCTTCCACAGTGTAGTTCCGTCCTTGCTGTCTATATTTCCCTGCAGACTGAAGACACACAACACCATTTCAGCATTCAGAACTTTGCTCATATTTTATATAAACACGGCCCTAGTCTTACTTTGGCTGCGTTTTCACTGCCTTCTTCTTTAAAGTCTGTAAACTTCATGACTTCGGCCATAATAAAGCCTTTTTCAAAGTCTGTGTGAATCTTCCCGGCTGCTTGTGGGGCCTTGGTTCCTTTCTGCAAGAAAAGCATCCACAAAATACACGTGATATTTTGTGATAAGTGTAATAATACGTGATACGTCCTGGTAAATGCCTGTCAGAAAGGTGCTGATGTTGCTGTGCTCACCCTGATGGTCCAGGCCCGAACTTCGTCAGGTCCCGCTGTGAAGAAATACTCCAGCTGCAAGGCCGCATAGCCGTTCTTGATGATCTTAGTCAAAATGCTAAAACAATACAATCATTCAACTGAAAATCTTTCAATGTGCAAAGACTTATCTGTTCAAACTAAAAAGTACTTCCAACCTCTGTGTTTTACTTTCTTCACAATATTTCAGCTTCTCTTCATCAGACATGTCCTGATATTTACGCTCAAAGTCCCCGCTGAAAGGGATGACCAGAGCCCCGGGATCATGAGCATCCACCCACTCCTTGATCTTCACCAACCTTTGAAAAATATATATACCAACATATATTTGTTTTCAGATTAAAACATTGACTTTTATGCATTTTTATCCGAATAGACTTGCTCAAAAGAATTCAAAATGTTTACATTCAGAAATGGCAACTGTCACATTTTTATGCTTTTAAAAGTAAGGATGCCTTATAATAAGACCAACTATTCAGAATATTATAACGAGACAGATTAAAAATCATCTTTAAACACTGAAGCGAAAGGTTTACTAAGCCCAGGCTTTAAGTTACAAAAAAATAGCATTAATAAACTACATTGTTTTCATTTAATGGATAATTATTTAAACGATGTCCCGATAGTACCTTGGATTGTAAAATACAATGTAAATGTTGACGCAGAGATAAAAGATAAATTATAATAAAGTACAATATTTGCAAAAGGTGTAACATCACATCATTATTTCCCAATTAAAAATTTATTTTCAGTGTTGAAACAAAACCCAAAACGGAAAAAATTAATGTGTTTGGTCCACTCGTCTGGTTCAAAAATATTGGATTGGAACACAGGGTATCATAGTTTTGGGTTGTGCAATTATGTAACAATTCTTTTGACGACAACTCGGTTAAAACACAAAATAAAAAGTGTGTGTCTGTCTCACCATTTGTTCTTTTTCCTGATGTAATCTTTCTCAGAGAGATTTACCAAGTAGATCATTGGCTTGGATGTCAGGAATAAATACTTGTTCAACACCTCAATCTGAAAAAAAAAATGACCAAAGAAGATTTGATCAAGAAACTGAAATGACTAAAATAAACTGAGAAACTAAAATAAAGAAAATTAAGATACAACAAGGACTGAACCTCTTTGTCGTTCCATTCGTGATAAAAGCGAACATGTTTCTTTTCATCAATCACCCAGGACTTTATTTTACACATAATGTCCTACAGCCAGAGAAAACGGGTAAAGAAAGCAATAAAATTTACAAACACAAACACCAAGAGAAAATGGTCGAATGTGCTTTACTCACATATTCCGGTTTGAGTTTTTTGTCTCCTCCTCTAACGGCAGTTTTCTCTAGTTTATCTAGGATTGGCGAGATCATCTCTTCATCCTTCATACGTAACTCTTCATGAATGATCTCAATATCTCTCACTGGGTCAACACTGCCCTCGACATGAATAATGTCTTCATCCTCAAAAGCTCCTGCAAAAGAAAGATCACGTTTATGAGTTGTGAGTTTCATCTGGAGTTACGATCAAGAATGTGCTCATTTATTCAAAGAGTAACAGTCATAATAAACAGTGCGGTAAAAATGTGAATCAGTTCAAAGCTTTAGGTGTTTTACACACAACCAAATTTGCCTTAATAATATATATCTAAATTCTAGATGTAAATTAATATCTCATGTATATTTGACCAAACAGCGAAAATATTTGCCAGTGGGGCACTGCATCACAAATTATTAAGTAAAATGAGTGTTTCCCCTCACGTGTCATATGAAAGATGGCATCACAGGCACTGATGTGAGAGAGGAAGGCATTTCCTAATCCCTGCCCAGCATATGCCCCCTTTACCAAGCCGGCAATGTCCACCACATTCAGAAATGCCGGAACCTTACTATATAAACCAACAAAAAAAAGAAACAAAGTCAAAATGATGACCAGATTCTGCTGCTCATAATGATGTAATATATGGGTGAAGTGGGCACCTGGCTGGCTTGTGGTACTGGCAGAGGAAGTCAAAGCGCTCATCTGGAATGGGCACGCGACTTTCGTTCGGGTCGATGGTGCAAAAGGGAAAATTCTCTGCTGCTACCTGACTCTTTGTCAGGACGTTGAAAAAAGTCGACTTCCTGTAATACCAAGCAATTTAATGTGTTTTTGAATTTAAATGTTTTGAGCATTAAATGAATAGAGCAAATGAATAAATCACATTTCCCAAAAAACACTTCCCCAGCACAATGACATTTACACAAACGGCAATAAAGTAAAACCCTGACGTGTCTGCTTTACATATTTCATGACAAGATCGTGTAAATATAGTTCACTTGATCCAAATTAGTTCTTGAAAAATCTTTCTACAAAAGAAAATAGAGCACATGTTGCGGTGCACAACCAGAATGTCAGCGCGGAGGGACACACACCCTACATTTGGTAATCCAACTATTCCAATTTTCAACGACGTCCCGAATCTTCCAATCAGGGGAGGTTGTTTTGGTCCATCTCCTCCCTTTTTTGGAGGCATCTGTTGAAAAACAAAGCAGCTTTAAATCACCACATTAAAAAAACAAGGTACAGAACTAGACAGCAACGGCCGAACCTTCTTAGGAGCCATTGTAGAATGTTATCAGTGACGACCTTTACTGCTAGACAATACTTTACAGTAGAAACATTGCATAATTAAGATGCTGGAAGTGTCTTGATCACTGGCACACTGCGGTAACTAGTTGCCATTTCACGACAGTGGGAGCACAAGCAGGGTTTGAAAATAGCCACAGTTCGAAGTGTCATCTGACCAGCCGGACTCACTGTATGGGGGGCTAAAAATACGAATCTGCCTGTTCAAGTACTAGAAGGAGTGTGCAGTCAAAAGAGACGTGCGATCTGAGCATCAATTCCTCAAACCAACTACATGCCATGTAGCAACTTAGCACGCGCTCGTGTGTAGGGCCAGAAGTGAATGAAATGAAAAAGTAAAACACATCAGCACGCCGGACCGACGCATGTGTGAATATAAAACACCGTGTGTTCCCATTACCTTGATTCGGCTCTTTGTCTATCAGCGGAATGGGAATTTAGTAGTGCACAGATAAACACACGCTCCTCCACACCTCGCCGAAGCAACGGAAAGAACGTGCATACCGGAAGAGTGCCGGATCGCCGCGTTCTGATTGGTCGAAACGAGTTACGTTCTGCGGGAACTAAACGTAGGATGACGTGACCGCCATTCACCGAAGATCAGTACTGTATTAGTATTTAAAAAAGACATATTTTACAATTCAATCACTAATACATTTAAACATAATAGTTGGTAAGTAATCTTATGTTAAAAGTAGCGTAAGAAAGCAGCTTTTTAGCTATGTAGGCTCATGAGGCACTCAATTCTATAAGATTGCCATGAATAAATAAAAATCCTTTCATTTTTTTATCTTTATTGTTTAAACAAAGTTACGTAACACAGTTACGTAACAAATCAGAATTTGACATTTGCATGTACTTGTACAGAAACATACATTTCACTTAATCTCACATCAGTAATACAAAGACAAAACTAAGCATCATTTGGCAAACTTAATTCATACTAAATTAGACTAAATCATATTTAAAAGTGCAGTTTTTGTGAATTGGATTAGATTGCACCGTGCAGCTCTGAAACTAGAACTGCGTAGACCATGAGTTACTGTTAGACTGTAAACATGGGAAATCAGTGCATGCATTCAGAAATACAGTCGAGGAATTCTGTAAACATTTTTAGCAGTTTTTCACCCGTCTTGTTTTAAAATAAAAGAGAAGATGAAAACAGAAAGCAATCTCTTGCTTCACATGTCAGACTTCATCGCAATTCACTTGCACATACTCTGACAGACATAACAAATGCATTAAGTATTTATGCAATTTGTTTTTTTTTTTAAGAGAACACTTAAATATGTTTAAGGTTTATCTCTCTAAAATGCCTTCACTCCTTCAAGGATTTCCTTTCGACAGCTATCCTTCTCTTCCCAAGCGTATGCAATAAAATATTTTACATCTTTTTCCAAACTGCCTTGGAAGCATGCCTACAAAACAAGTGCAATTACAATTAGATTTTAGAAACAGCATGCATAGTTTTTCAAAAACTAATGGGAGAACAGATCAATTCAAAATCAAATTGGGTTATATAGTCTTGCACGTGGATCATCCGCAACTAAAAGTCATTGAGATCAACAGTCCACAACGGTGGTGGTCACATCCAGCAGAACCCCTGAGGCTTGTTGCCAAAGGAAAGCCAAGTCAGCGCAGACCGGATCAGTCAGAGGAAGGACTCACAGACTGGGCCGCTGAGCGAGTCAGAAGAACCACTGGGGAAAAT
>SOMO01000057.1:1496313-1507106 GCA_028128575.1 Paedocypris carbunculus
AAAAAAAAAAACTACAAAAAATATTGTGAGCCAAACTTAAAAAAAAAAAATGCACTTTTAACATGGTTTAAGGATTCATTGCTGACATACTCACCCTCTGTTCCGCACAACATCCTGAACACACTGATCTTTGTGGTAGCGCACAAACTGTGTACAGGTCAGTCTAATCTCTTCAGCAACAGCAACAGGTTCAGGGTTGTCATCCGCTCTCAAACCACACAAGGCCGCCAGCCTAAGAACACACACAACTGTAACTTTGGCAGCATTACATTTAGCAATAGCTGGTAAAAACCACAGAATCACCTTTTTTTGAAGGGAAGAATAACAAGATTCTCATCCAACCCAAAAATTCCAAACGATAAAAAACCCTGTAAAAGGCTTGATTATTAAAGACGACAGCGAGGCAGACAAATGTTAAACTGGGACTTGACTTACTGTACCTGTCCATAATTGGCCACAGCGCAGAAAAACTGCAGCTCGAGGTAAAGCCGTCCTGGATCTGCACTGAACAACCACCAGAGACAGCTGGACAGATTCTGACGTTAACAGAAACATACCTATAGTTTAACTATAGAAATATAAATGCATTATATAGAAATGTAATATAGTAGACATAGACATTAATAGAAATACATTGATGTACAGTGTATAAAAATGTAAAATCACATTCCACAAATATAATTTAATTCCACACAAATAAAATCAGCCATAATTTAATGGCATAAACACACACATGCACATAAAATTTGTTTTGCGATCAAGCTCAATTCCTTATTGATCATTGAAATGCCACTGACCTCTAAATGCCTCACCAATATCAATTTATTATATATTATTTATATTTATGCTATTTTAAATGAGGAAAACACACTTCAAATCACAAATCATCTTTAACAACACCACAGAAAGAGCACTTAAAGATTTATCATGGAGAACAGACGATTAAGCTCCTGTCAGATGTAACGAAGGAGCCTTTTTCACCTTGATTTAAATTTTCAACAGGGTCTTCCCATTCACTTCTTGGGTAATAAAGCCCCAATTTCACTTCATGTTCAACTAAAGATTTGTTTTTAATGAACTTTTAGTTAATTAAGCAGATGACAGTTTGTAACAACCATTCCAAATCCACCCCCACTACACTCACTTTCCCGCTGTCTCTCTATTAAATGTGAATCATACATACAGCCAACATACAGACGATGAGGAGCAGACAGAGGAGAACATGCCGTGCTATCTGCCTCTCTTCCTGCACTCGTGTGGCGTGTGAAGCCTCGCACAGCACTATTCCTAAAAGAGTTATCACAAATTGCCAAATCACAAACTTTGTCAACGATTGGACTAGAAGACAAATGTGAAATCCGACCTGCAGAGCCCATGGGAGAGTCATTAATAGGTGGGACAATTTCATCTGGTGTTGGTTCAGTAAGATCTGTCCAAAACAATCAGAACATCCTTAAAAAATAAAGTTCAAGAGACAAAGGCATTTCCTCATGACTCAGAACCTGCTCTGCTGAGGCTGCTATAGGTCGGGTCGGTCTCGGACGAGAGTTGAGTCTCTGGCTGTGAGTTTCTGGCTTCTTCTGCCACAGAGTTCTGATCTAGGAACTGGTAGTTCTGCTCTTGCTGAGCACTTCGACCCAATCCCATCAAAGACAGTCCGCCTAACAAGACACAGGAGCCCAGAACGAGCACTGAACACACCATCTGGAAGAGAACAAAATTAATCAAGAAGACTTAAATATAAGCTTGAATACAAGCACCCCCTCCCCCTCAATTTATCAGGCACAAAAAAAAAAAAAAAAAGAATCTCAAAATATCTGGCTAAATACTTCTTTTTCTTTGTTTAACAAACCTAGCTTGTGACTCGTATCACTTCAATGTCGATTTACTTGAATAATAGATAAAAAAAAAATCTATTCTAATGATCGGAAATAAATCCCAAAAATATCAGCGGATCCCGAGAGCCTTTGCAGTCCAGTCAGTGCAGCCATTAGCCGTTCTTTATCAGACCTTTGCAATGATCATCGTTGTGAGGAATTGTTGTTCCCTGTGCAGCAGACCGGCATTTGATGTGCTTGCTCCTTGGTTTTGATTCCTTACCTGTGTTCTTTGTTGTCTTCCTGTTCCTAACTTTGCCCATGGACTTCATTTCTAGCCATTAGCCCTGATCTACACTAGTTATTTAGTTTGTCATCTCTGTCTGTTCCAATTATAATTATTGTATTTAGTTTCTATATTACTGTTATTGAGCCAATAAAAGCATATATACCTGTCTGCCTAGAAAACCATTATTTAAAGAAAGAAAGAGCTCCACAAAGATGACATTTCCGTTTATTTCTGATTGCTCCTAACTGGAAATATAGAAAAACAAATCATGTATATAAAATGAATAATTTTTATTTTACATAAAATATAGATATTTAGCAAAAATACGGTATTTGATTTATAATAATCCCTGCATTTATTAACAGGGGAAACGCTGATGTCTTGGAGATCTACACAAATTAACAGCAACCAACCTGTCCACGGCCATAAAAGAAGGCAGAGTCCGTGCTATTGTTCATTCTTTGCCCCATAAGAAGCATCCCAGCCACAAATGCAACTGGAACCCTAAAACAAAAAAAGACAAAGACATCCATAAAGTATTTTTTTGTGTTAAA
The DNA here is from genome assembly GCA_028128575.1 of Paedocypris carbunculus. NCBI lineage: Eukaryota > Metazoa > Chordata > Actinopteri > Cypriniformes > Paedocypris > Paedocypris carbunculus. Next base: position 1,498,974 of record SOMO01000057.1, read on the forward strand.
GATGCTTATGAGCAGCATAAATATACTCACCCCCATCCAATAATAATGAAAACTATGGGTTTCACTTTTAAACGTTCATTTCTCCCCAGCAAAGTAAGAGCAAATGCCAACAGACCTACAAGACAAAATCTGAACAACTACTAAACATTGCTCAAGAGAAGTTTCCACGCGTACCTGTTTTAACCGTGTTTAAAGGTGTGTTACCTGTCCACATGTAGCTGCTGTAAAGGGATGCGTAAAGCAGAGTGAAAATCACAGTCTGTCCATACACACTCCCATAACGTAGAGCAAATTTCCAAAAGATTGTCATCAAGCAAGCCAGGAGCTACAAAGAGACAAAAGAACATCAGTCCTTCTGCCGTGTATCATTCAAATCATATTTGAGAACATGTTTTTGTCTTCACAGAAGGCTGAAGCATGCACTGCTGCTTGAAAAAGTCTGATTTTTTCTTTCAAAGAATAAACTGAATTTCAGGTATAGTAAGTGTCACGTACCTGTGCAAAGAAAAGGTTTGTTGCAAATATATGTGGCACCATCCTAAACTTTTTGCCCAGTATCATAATAGACAGAGTCCAAACCTGCAGAGAGGGAAGGAGGGAGTGATGATAAGGAAAGATTAAAGCAGAGAGAAAATAAAAAACAAAATGACAAAAGGAGGAGAGAAAGATGAAAAGAGAGAGTTGGAGAATGAGGTAAACAATGCAATAATAAAACAGAACGTAAATTAATTAAAGTAATATCATCTACATCTACATAATGACACTGGCATTTTTCATACATAGAGTACACAATAATGCATCCTGATGTTCAACCAGACTGGTAGAAATCAAGGAAAACATCTAGATATGGACCGGGAGGTTAATAATTTTTGAGATTTCACGTAATTACAAACATTGCCTTAAACACTCACCAAGGCTATTAGACACACAACACTGACGTTCACGCTGACGTCCTGTAGCTCCTTCACCAAAGATGTAGCCTCCATCCACGGAATGGTCAACAACCAAGCCGACACGTACATGATCGGCGCCGAGAGGAACGTGCTGATGACCATTCCAGACGTCACCTACACACACACACACAACCATCTCAATGACGAGGAACATTCCTTCCAAACTGACCACAGCACTCACCACCTCCATCTCCATGTTGTACTGAGCAGCGTAGATGGCCACACTGGGTGCGGTGGGGAAGACGCCATACAGGAAGGCGTAATCAGACAGGCTGGAGCGATTGACTGAACTGGAATTACCAGCCTCCAGGAGCTCGATCATATCTTTACACATCAAGGGCATCACTAGTCTGCAAAACACCAAGACACAGATCTGGTTAGTCCCAGTTCCCAGGACAAATGATCTTATCCAGAGTGTCGTCTGAATCCCGTTACCCACAGTTTCGCTGTGATCAGCAGGATGAGGGAAACGCCAGCGGTGCGAGTGAGTTTACACATCTGTCCCACCATGTTCAGCCCCAGGTAAAATAGTGCGGCCCCTCCGAAAGACTCTGCCAGTCCATCAACAAAGCCCTCCAGTAAAACAGGAACACGTCCTCCAAAGAGAAAATGTGAGAGAAGTCCTATGATAACCATGAAGATTATTGGGTTCCTCAAAACCTGAAAAAAAAGAAAAGAAAAAAAATCTTTTATATATAATACTAATTTATCTCTGTATCTCGGTCACATTTTATCCTCCATAAAAATATATCCTGTCAAAAATAAACAAGCAAGAAAAGTGTGACACATAAGCTGTTTTACAGTAATTTCCAGTTAATTGGGTTAATCGAAAGCTTAATTGGGGCCAAATTCTAAAGTCCAGAAAGCAATACTATACAAAGGCCATGCTGTATCGTTATCTTACTTTGTTACTTATCACGCTGTGCTACATAGTAAAGTTCTGTGTTCTTCACCGCACAAACAAAAGATTCTAGAATAAATAACAGGTTGTTAGTTTGTTGAACGGGTAAAGACATTTTTGTTAAAAAACGTACGGCTGAATGTTTTCGGTGATTGTGTGTCAAACCACTTCATCGCAACTGTTTTTCTTCAGGACAAAATCTGGTTATAAATCTGTGTGTGTATTGTATTCACCTGTATGTTCGGCTTTGCAAGTTCGATTGTATTATTGCTTCTATATTTTACTACGGTGAAGCATTAAGATTACAATCTTATCCTATCCTGCAATTCTTGTAGCTCATTAGTTTGTTGGGTTTTATTTCCAGGAAAGCATGCAAACATTTGAACCAAATCTGTCTGTTAGCAAGTCATATTAAAAACAGATTTTGGGCACAATTACGCAGGCAGATGTATTTTAAATAGAAAGCCAAAGGCAATGCTCGAGGACGGATCCACACTTACCTGTAACATGACAGTGAGGATCACATGAAGCCTGCTGCGGTTTGAGTCGCCGTTACGCCCCCATTGTTGCACCTCACAAAGGGCAAAACCCACCGGGTTCAGCAGCATTAGAGACACCGGGGCCACCAGATAGATATACTGCAGATACTCCGGGTGTGAACTCCTGTACAGTGCTTCCACTAGGAGAGAAGAATTCAGATCGATCAAATTCTTTTCAGCCCTATAGAAGCATTTAAGTGCTCCTCACCTATGGGATATCCAAGAGCGAAGTCGTTGCTCTGAGTGGCAAAGATCGCAAACAGGCCCGCTTTACTGAACTTGCTGTCAGGACTGGCCACCAAAAGTGTCAGCACACAAACCAGCACAAAAACACAGACCTTTGCGATCAAAACACTCCAGAGAAAAGGCCAGACCACGTGTTCAAACTCAAGCTGAACCATGTTCTTAAAAAGCAAGGAGGGAAGTGCAAAACATGACAAGAAGCTGCCCAGGCCTTTGGCGTGAGCCGTGCTGATAATGCCACTGCAACCCGCCGCGTAGCCGCACAAAATGATCCCGAAACACTCCAGCAGCGCAGGGAAGAGCTTGTCGATGGACATGGCTGATGCCCCAGGAGGGTTGTGGGTGATATTGAGACCGTGGATTTCCACATACTGGCCATCCATGATGCTGAGCAGAAAGATTTTGGCAGGAAATGTCAAGATTTCAAAGTCAAAGAAAAGAAATGCACTGAAACATTCATTTTAAGATGACATTAAGTGTAGTCGTTGTTGTTAATATGAAATTTATATCTGTCGAAAATGATTAATATTTAAAAAAAGATCATCTTTACCAATACTGAACATCAAAACTACTGGAAGCAGAATTAGTACCAGGTTAATAAATTATGAGTTTGCATTAAAGGTTCACATTTGCACGCTAGCTACAGCTGACATCTGACAATCATACAACTAACACACGGAAATGAAATGTTCTTTATAACGTACCACGTGCTCCAACACTCTAACGTTCCGTGTGCGCAGATGAACTCAAGAAGGATTGTGTAGTACTTGAGCAAACAGAAATAGTACGGCGTGGTCCATGATTTCACTCTTCATCTAGCATCTCGTGCTATATTTGCGCTCCCGTTACTTTCAGTGACAAGCGGTAATGACCGATTCGAGATTCCGCATGTGATGTCACGGAATCCGCCCAGTTTCATCTTACGCCCTCCCTGATTGGCGAAGGATTGTGGCTATACTGTCCCGTGATTGGTGGAAGTCACTCGTGCTTCTGAACAAGGATCTCAGCTTCCCTTTCGATGGAAAAGCATCGGCCTTTATTGCGTCTACAATGAGGATTTAAAAGTTAACATTTAATTTGAATTAAATATATTTTTTGCAAATGTATCTTTCCAAATACACAAATACGCTGTCTACTACTTCAATTATATTTTGCATAATAACCTTTTTGTGGCATTTATTACTACATTTGTGTCAACAAGTGTAGTACAGTTCATTCACTAGAAGTGCAGTAGTAAGTGCTACTGTTATTGTTAATGTGTTCACTAGAAAAATATATAAAACAACTGAAGATTTAGAGTGGTAGTTACATTTTGAAGACCTTTTCAACAATTTCATTTGGTCACACGTGTATATGTTCACACAAATATGCAAGTAAACAAATAAGCATTGGCTAATTGATTGATTGATTGATTGATTGAGTGAGTGAGTGAGTGAGTGAGTGAGTGAGTGAGTGAGTGAGTGAATGAATGCCACCAATCCAGCTTGTGTCCTCAGGCTGAGAGAGTTGCTGAGATAGGCTTCACCCTTTTTAAACTCAGAAATGGAGTAAGAGGTAGAAAATTAATTCATTTTCATTAATAATCAATTGCAGCTTGAGCTCAGTGTTTATTTAAAGACAATGTAAAGTTATGTAAAAGAAAGGCATATCCGTAAAAGTTGACTGAAAAAAAACCATATTGGAAAGTTGTAAAAAATATATATATTTTTTTTTTTACTTTTTAAAAAAGTTCAAGGAACAAGCTTGAAAATGCATTCAAATAATATTACATTAGACATGTGCAAAAACATTAAAGGCATTTATTTTAAATGCATTTTTTTGTTGTCCTGAAATTGTAAAATGCTCCAGAGAGCATCTACTAAACAAGTCTTCTTGTTTATTCATTATGCCTTTGCAATTTTATTGTGTTATCAAAAGTATTTTAAAAAGCAAACAAGTAAATAAAACAAATATAATGCAACAGAGAAAAAGCTTTGAAATCTTCCCACTTTAAATGTTATCCTTTTAAGCAAGATCTGCATTACAAGTGCAATACATACATATTTACATATATGTCTGTTTATATCACAAAGCAACAAAAAATAAAACATTAACATATAAAAAATAATACTAACCACATCTTTGGCTTTTCTAATGACATTATCTCTATGCAACAAAATACTGTATGCCCAATATAAGTATTGAGGCAAATCAGTCCGTACAAATTATCATTATTTCATCAAAAGGTGATTGTTTAACGCGCAATAGGCATGTATAAGTTCACTCTATATTGCATTAAATAAAGCACATTCGCTGAAAAAACTGAAATCTATCGAGAAAATCTCAATGAGATACCGAAAACGTTTACGTACACAAGGGGGCGACATAACACAAATAAGTATCGTTCAGCAGCCATTTTACAAACAGCATGGGCTCATACAATTTCTCGTAAAAAAAAGTCCATTACAGTCGGGGCATTAAGAGGAATCTTTATGAAATGTCTTTAAGGCCAGAAAACCCTTGAACAAAAAGTCAAAATTTCATTCATTGGCACAATCACATGTACACAAGAAATACTGAAGCGAAGAATTAAAAAACGTAAAATATACTCATCTGCACAATGAGGTAATCACACAATAGTGATTACAGTGCGGTCTATTATTGTAAAACGTATTGTGCTGCATTATTATTGCAAAATAAATTTCATTTTTGGATACACATGAAGTACCAGAAACTTTTTGATAACACAACAGTTATCATTTCCTTTCACCTGGGGATGGGAGGTAAGGGTGGTGCACCACGCTCTTTCTTTCCTGAACCTGCAACAGCAGACGCACAATCACAGAACACACATTCAACGTGAAAAAGAAATATTAGTAGAATGTGCATGGACAATTCATTATAAAACCGGAAAGCACCCTTTGGTTGCTCACCTCGACTCTCACACTTGGCCATTTTGCTAGGATAAGTTTTCTGTGAGGGGACGTAAGGCTCCGGTGGTGGAAGATCTGCTAAAGGCCGGAAGCTGAAACGTGATTCCCACTCATCTAGAAAAAAAAACATCAACATGATCAGACACCCTCTGACATTCCTGGAAAAAAAAATTATAGTATCAAATTACAACAATGTACAATGTTGTATTTCAATAAGAAAAATAAAAAAAATCAAGAAAGATATTTTAAAGTACACAAGGTGAACATTTGCTATTTGACACTAGTGTAAAGTACTTGAGTAAATGGACTTTGAGTTTGAGTAAATGGACTACTCAAGTATTTTTGGCTACTTTGTACGTGTACCAACCATGAACATACATATATACATGAATATACATATCCATAAGAACACGTAAATATTAGTGATGCAGCGAAATGAAAATTCTTGGCCTAAGCTGAAAACTGAAAAAGAGGAAAAACCTGGCCAAAAAACTGAAAACCGAAACACCGAAAGAAATTATGGCATTTATTAGCAGTACCATTTCATTTATTGCTATGATGGTGTACTAAAACCAAGGCATTAAAAATAAAAATTTTTACGGCTTTCAAATAATAAATGAAACAAAATTTGTTACAAATTATGCAAATATTTATTAAGCACATTGCAACAATCAAGAGTATAAAATATAATTTAAACTAAAATGTTTAACTTGACCCCACTTGTGCACATAAACAATAATATTGTATAAGTAATTGTAATAAATTGTAATAAAATAAGACCTATTGGCCTGCTGAAAGAAGGTAAAAATAAATGTTCTTCACACACGCATTGTTACGTAAAATCAAATGGAGCATATATTTACAATGTAATCTAACTTATGACATAAAGGCAGTGCTACTTTTAAATATAAGCAAGTATATAAATGTTCAAATAAAGGAAGAAAATGCATCAAAACTTTACATCCTTCTACATCTCGACTCAAAACATATAAACTGTTACAATTGGATACTTCACAACTTTTACTTGAGTAACTTGTTATGAAGTCAATTTTACAGTAAGATATCCACACTTTTAAGCAAGCATACTCTTTAAACCTCTGATGAAAGAACAGTACACTCACATACACACAGCCAAACTAGTGTTTTCAATCCACTTAGTCTGACCTATAGTGCAGGTTTCAGACAGCGCTGCCCACTGGACCACCGCGCCGCCTACACATTTTTCCAGTGTGGTGATTCATAACAGATGTGACATATCACACTTACCTATAAGACTTCCCTGATTGTAAAACCCATTGCCAACAGGTGGAGGAGGTGGAAGTGATCCAGAAGAAGGTCGGTCTGGGGGGAGCGGTGGTCTGCTGCCGCCACGGGGCGGCTCTGCACCGGGTCTGCTTGGTGGTGGAGGAGCTGGCGAAGTTCTCAAACTTCCTCCTCCTGGACGTCCAGAAAGAGGTGGAGGAGGAAGCGGACCTTTGGAGATGAAACATACATCTTTGGGTACCGACTATCACTGGAAGTCAATCATCCTTTACCTGTTCGTCCACCTGTGTTCCGGCCCAAGGCAGGCGGTCTCTCAGATGGAGGTGGGGGAAGAGGTCCAGATCGCCACGACTGAGCTGGGTTATGTGAACTAAGAGATAGGTTCCGTTCGGGTAGTCGTGGAGTAAGCTCCTCTGAACCAGATGGATTAGGACGTCCCGGTGGAAGAGGAGGGGCAGCACTTCCTGGTGGGCGTAGAGAGGCGGGAGCTGGACCTGGAGGCGGAGTTGGTTTATTGCTTGCTGAAGGAGGCAGCGGAGGGGGCGGGCTTTCCCGACTGAGAGGGGCAGAAGAACGGTTGGGAGGGGGAACAGGGGGCGGGCGGTCATCACCTCGACCTGGTGCAAGAGGTAGAGGGGGGCGTCCGACATGGCTGGATGAGGGAATAGATGGAGGACGAGCGAGTCCTCCTGGTACAGGTGGAGGTGCAGGCTGCCGCCCAAGAGGATTTGAAGGTGGAGGAATTGGTGTGGAACCAGGACGGGGTGTACCTGGAAGGGCTGGTGGTCCCCTGTTCTGGGGGCTGCTGCTTTGGAAAGGCCGTGGGGCACTGGGAAGAGGAGGAGGTGGTCCTCCTGGTGTTTCAGGACGAGGCGGAGTCAACCGTGGACGTGGGGATTCAAAGGATTCATTGCGATGCATAGGTAAGCGTGGGGCGGAGCCAGCTCCTCCACTAAAGGGGCGTGGACCAGCGTTTCGAGCACCAGGTGGCATAATTGGGGGCCTGACAACTGCAGAATCTAAAAAATATAATTAAACAATTGACCATAGATTGAACATGGAAAATTATGTACATTTAATATGCATTCTTTTTTTAAACAAAAACATTAAAACACATTTGTAATTTAATGTAAAGCAGTTACAGTTCATTTTTATTGGCTTCACACAATACAGGTCCTTATTGTGATGGAATATTATTCATTTAAATGATGACGTACCATCTCTAGTGGAGCGTAGCTTTGGCATCCCTCCTTGAAAGAGTCCACCTAGACCTGCTGAGGCCCCTCCTCCTCCTCCTCCTCCACCACCACCACCACCACCGC
>SOMO01000057.1:1515862-1529502 GCA_028128575.1 Paedocypris carbunculus
AAAAAAAAATCTCATATTTACTTAAAAACATCTCTGTAAATAAATGGGACGTGGTCCATTTTTCTTTGAAAATTCAACACCATCTACTTTCCTCCGTTTGGATAATGACATTTTGGCTAATGAGGGTGTCTCAGTGCCTGAGCGTTCTACTCTGATGAAAATAGTGAGATGCAGCTAATTAAAAATATTAATTCCAAGCCTGTTATGCTTTTGTTTTTCCCACTTTCAAATTATTCTGCAGCCTGATCAAAACTCCTTGGGAGCTGGTTCCGGCCCGTGGCCCGTATGTTTGACGCCCCTGCTTTAAACAGTGTAAAAATAATTTCACTGTAACCAATTAGGCGTTTTAATACCACCTAGTGGATCTTAAATATCACTACAAGCAGTTTTGAGGACCCTGTACACAATATTCCTTAAAACCAAATGCTAATTGTTTTTTGTTGCTGATGTTTGTACATATATGTAGTTACGATTTGTCACATTGACAATTTCACTCACTTCACAAAATGTGTAAATTAAAGTGAGGGGATCTTGTTAACATGGCCACTTTGGGGCAATATTGAAACTGTGCTCTGCTTTTAAAGCATCCAGCAGGGACAGCCCTTTATCTCTAGACCACAATAGCCACAGACATTGAACACAAAGATGAGCATGACTGCACTGCGCAGACAAAAACATTCAGTTTTATTTAGTTCTAATATTGATCAAAAGTTTAGACACACAGATTTACTGCGCTCAAACTAAATCTAAAGCAAGTATAACTGAAAACGTGTCAGATTGCAACACGTATACACCTTAAAAACAGCAAAATACGCATTGCTGCACATTAAAATACATTAAAGAAACAATCCTGCTAAAAGTTAAATTGCTGTTTAGTGGTAATGATGCCAATCTAGCTTAGGTAAAAATTGACAGACCAATCAGACACGTACACATTCAATTACTCACCTGAAGCCATAGTTTTGAACTGAAATCCACAGAACACTGTGCCAACGTAAAAATGGGGAACTCGAACCCACTCACGAGGAGGCACATTAACATGTTAGTTCAAACAATTTATTGCTTTACTGGCTTGTCCAAAGTATAATACTTACAGCATTCACTTTTTTTTTAAAGAAATTGGTTGAAAAGAAAAACTTGTATTAGATTAATAAAAATAAAGTGAAATTTGACTCGAGATAACACAATATGTCAAGAATATGGTCAGGGAAACAAGTTTTTTTTTAGACTGTGATTTGCAAGAATTCAATTCAAGTTCACATTTCCTAAAGCTCCCTTTAAATCACTTGTATTAGTCACATACTTTAGTTGTTAAAAAGTGAGTCCAAATCATTAAACGAGTGATGACGCAAGGAGAGCCCACTGAACACGCTCATTTTAAATAGTGAAAAACATGTATTTATTCTGTATTTTGATACATTTTTACAATACATGTTTTCTCTTCAGCCTTCAACAAAAACTTGGAAAATGTACAATTTTACTGACAACACAGAACTCTTAGTAGCCGGTGTAAAACATGTCGTCACAGCTGTGGGCAGAGGTGGACGGAACAGTTTACATGGCAAACAGAATGAGGAAAGCCACCATCAAACAAAACAGACCCATGGCCTCAGACAGGGCAAAACCCAAGATAGCGTAAGAGAACAACTGCTGCTTCAGAGATGGGTTCCTGCAGGAGAGAAGAGGTCAAACGGTAAATCAGAGCCATTGCGGATTCACCCTCAATAAGTGGTTATTTTACAGGTCTATCTACAGGTAATCAAAAACCACATTTAAAAAGGAATCTTGTTTTTAAATGACTCTACCTGGCATATCCGATGATGAGGCTGCCGAACACAGTTCCGATTCCAGCTCCAGAACCAGCTACTCCCACAGTAGCTGCACCAGCACCAATAAACTTGGCGGCCGTGTCGATGTCGCGGCTTACTGCACTTGTCTGGAAGCCCCGCACTGCAACCTGGGAAACGGCAGTCTGTGGCGGGAAGACTGGGCTGACCTGTCACCACAAGAAATGAAAAAAAATTATCAAATGCAAAAACGAGTGTACTCCAACAATCCAGAACACATTTCTTGCTAAAATAAATAGCGAAAAAACATTAAAGTCATCAACATACAAGTTTGATGTAAAACCTCTCAATCAGAAAAAAAGATTCTGTAATGCAGATTTTATTCCAGAAACTACTTTGGACCCACGGATGGCAAGTTGGAGCAACTCACCACTGGAGATCCGATCTCAGGCCGGGACAGTACAGACGCAGACAGGGGTCTGCAAAGCACCCTAGGGCCACAGCGGACCTGAGGCAGAAAGACAACACAGATTAGCACAAAGAAAACCATCACATCCAATCAAAAAAAAAAAGTTACTTGTTGCTCATCGCTTGGACAAGAGAACTTTTGATCAAAATTGCACTTATTTAACGAAAAAATATAAAATCCTTAAAACAGCATGAACATTTGATGTAACCATGATCAAGACCGGCCAAAGGTAAAAAGGACAGTATGACATGACCACTGTAGCTTTTGAAGACACCCACCAACTTTATTCTAATCTACACCAATCCCATCAATTTACTCAGAGTTGTCAATTAAGACAAACACTACAACATGACAGTAAAGCAGAAGGAGTCACTGTCAAATTTCTATAATGACCTTGAGTTCACTAGACAGGCAGTTTCTGTGTTAGCTTTAGCAGACAGCTAATAAAGACGAGTCGACATTCGGATCAAGATACGATGCATTGTCAGTTTTGTCCATTTTTACGCAAACAATGCGCGTGCACGAAGTCAAGTGCACGAGGCCTCGCGTAATGTTCGCCAGAGAAATCATTCTGATATGCATCTTCCGTAATGACCGCACAGTCATTTCCAGAATACTCACCAGTGCGGGAGTAGACACGAACTTCGCACAAGCGTACATGATTAATTCAGCTCAGGGATCGGCGTGGGAAATGAAATCCGCGTCTGTCTCTGTTGAAAAAGCCGACAGTTTAAGGTCAATGCAATATAAGGTCTATCGAAGCCCTATTTGAAACGAAATATCCTCGTGTATAAGTGCAAAACAGCGTGTAGAACAGAAACCAATGCAAAGAATGTCCGCTTAATTATTTGTTGGAAGCGATGGAACAAGATTGTTGCAAATTAGCTTCGCGGATTCCCGGTTAGCTCTCCTTCACTTACCCGGCAGCAGAGGTCGAACCGCTAAGGAGGCACTGCGCATGCGCGACCCTCTATTTGATTCAGAACCCGGATGAATTTATGACGCGGTTTGAAGGACATTCCGTCGTGCTTTATTTAAATTCGATGTGACCACAAAATGGCGCGTTGCTCCTTTGAAGAGAAATGTTTTGCCGTGTCTTAAAAATCTGTAAATAAATTGCTGCAGTTGGCCACAACATGCCGCCACTGGTATAAATAACATTTTTTCACCTAATTGCGCGTATACTTTCGCTGAACAATTAATCGTATGAGTCGTATGTGTCAATTAATCAATCGTAAAGTCCTATGTGTATGTTAGTCGTACTAAAATTGAGTATACTTTCAGATGTTATTTTTAGACGTAGGCAAGCCTATTTAAAGGTCGTATTTAAATATACTGCTTAACTAAAATTTTGCGCTATTTGTATTAAAACTATTACAGATAAATATAAAGTTTACATATATATTAACAAATAGTTCTTAAATTATGTCTTAAACCTGGTCTTAAACTCATAGTTTTTAATCTTTTTCATTACTGAGGTAAGAATGTACATTATTTTTGTATTTTGAAATTTTTAAGTTGTATATATTGTTAGCACAATAAGTTTAAGTTCAGTGCATTTGTAAGGCGCTTTTCAGTTACAACTGTGACAAAGCGCAAATTTTAGTTACAGTAAGAATATTAATTCTGTCTACAATACGTACCTCATTACTTTTTGCATGTTTAAAAAAATTGTGTAGATCAGTAGATTGTGATCTTTCACTCACCATTTCATCACTAGTGTTTGGGTCTGTTTAGAAAAAGCTTTATTTGATTGATCATGCACTCAGGCCTGTGTCAGATGTGCACGCACAAACACACATACTGAAATTGCTTGCAAACAAAAGCCAAAAATAAGCGTTCATTCTCAACACATTGGGTGATATCCTAACCAAGCTATTCAACCATGACAACAAAAATAATAATTTTGAGCAATGCAGACGTGTAGCTTACAGATTTCTAAATGTAACTTATACATGTTTTATTCCTTCATTAAAATGCCAGGACCACATCTGACTCATGTAAACAGAATTGAAAAATGTCCTATGCAAAAAATCCAACAGCATGAAATATTTTACTTGTAAACATTTGAAGTATGAGGGGAGACAAACAGAAGTAAAATTCCTCAACATATTTCTAAGCTGAAAAGGCACAAAACCGATATTGAAATAGAGTTATAAAGCTTCTAGCAAAAAAAAAAGCAATAGCAGATAAAACACGTTTAAAACTAAAGCAATAAATATTTAGCATTTAAAATAGTGCATCATTTTTGTTGGGCTTGCTTATCAGTAAACTAAACAAGACTTTGAGACAAACCTCATCAACTATGCAATATTAAATACTGTGATACAACTCAAAATTGGTTGTTCCTGAAATCCAACGATTTTGAAGACATCACCTTTACAGGACTTTCAGTCAGTGACATTTTCAAACAGTATAGCTATAAGGTGCACAATAATTCAGCATTAGAAAAAGCCACTGGAGTTACTACCATGGAAATAAACGTTGCTTTCAAACTCATATCTTCAACAACATAAAATGGATTATTACTGCACATTTAGTTTGACACTTCCTCTGCTGTCTGTTTGCCATGAGCTTCAGCCTCTTCTGGTTCAAGCGGGGGCTTCTCTGAAGAGGATGGGCTATGTTGAGCCTGTGAGACGTTTGCTTCTGGTTCCTGTGTGATGGGTAAATCTTGAGTGGTTGAGTCCTGAGCCTCAGCAGACGCCTTATCCGTGTCATCTGTGAAAAATAAATGAATCGGTTAAGCATTTTAGTCTTCTTCACTCAGAACGATATTCAGAACGACAGCATTTGTTTCTCTGATGGACCTGAATTGTATTTGATCTTTGTATGATGGTTCTTAGAAAGCCACAACAGGACAAGCTAAACTTTTTAGAAGCATTATCAAAAGTCGAATGAAACAGTAGAAAAATAATTTGTAGTAATTTTTATTAAAGCCAAAACTACAGATTGAAACATATTAGCAATTAAGATGTATTTCAAGTCAACTGCGAAGAATTTGTAAAACAATTAAACTTAAGAGTTTCAACCATGCAAATCAGGAATTTGAGGTACTGTATTCACAAGGATGCATTCAGCATTTTAGACAAAAGATGCATAAGATTGACCATCTTATGGTATAATAGAGAAAGGAAAAAATATAATGCTGAATATTTGAAACAAAAAAAATTAGTTCAAATAATTTTTTAGAAACAAAAAAAATTGGCATTACAACACAAACATACATACATACTCGCACACAGACCTAACATACTTCTTACTCATTGTGTTAATTTTTGGTGCAATGATCTGGAAATGATTACACTCCCCAAAGCAAAGAAGAAAAGCCTATAGGAACAAAGCATGCCGCGTGTGTGTGTGTGTGTGTGTGTGTGTGTGTGTGTGTGTTTGTAAAATGGTGCTTGTCTGTGTGGGGGGGTTCTGGGACCTGGGTTAAATCTGCTGAAACTATGAACTTTACTCCAGGGGGTGCCAGAGTGTGAAACACGAGAGGATGGGGTTGACCCAAAAAACTCTAAAAAAACACAAATATATTACTGACAACATTCATTCACACTTTGCTGCAGGTCTTAAACAGTTTTCATCAGAAGTTCTGACGTTTTCCGGTGGATTTTAAGTGAGGTAAGGTTTCAGTGAGTGTGATATACCGTCAGGTGCGTCGCTGTCTTCAGGAGTGTCTGTGGCGGCAGAAGACTGTGTTTCAGGAGATTCTGAGCGAAGTCTGCGCTCAAAACTGAATTCTGGTAGTCTAGGTGCCTGGGGACGGGTCTTTCTTGCCGGGTTCATAAAGTAGCAATAAGCACATCGGAAAGCTGTGATATGAACAAAATATCAAATTTGAAAACAGCCACATTGGTGAAAGACATGTTCACAAAAACCTACCAACAAATTCAAATTCTTCCTTCAAAGCCATGCCATTGTGAGAACAACACTGCTGGCAGATCAACGCAAATCTGGGAAAATGAAACAGAGTGTGAATGAGATGCTTGATGACTGTAAGTACCTAAAAAAGTAGTACCTGTTCTGAGGTCCATCTCCTACCAAATACTCAATGATTCGGTCCACATTGCCACGCTCCCGGGGGAGAATAGGGCGAGCAAGAGGGGGACCAGGGGGTCTCATACCTGAAACATCCAGCAAAAACAGCTACGACACGCTGATCCCACAAATATTGTAATTACTTGGTTTTAAGACAAGAATTTCTTCTTAAGATTTCTGGCTCAGACTAGAAGGCCCGTCTTATATGCAAGGATATAGTGTACTCAGAAAGGTGTGCAGAAATTTCACTCTTTCTCGCAAAAAAAGAGCAACAGAGACACATATGCAGTAATTAAATTAACTGTCATGATATGAATTAAATGAATCCTTCAGAAAACGGGCGTACATAACTCGAGCTGCGCTCACAGAAAGCAACTGTGCTGGGTTTTGAAATATGTGAAACCCAAAATTCGGTTTCAACGAATTTCTATTTTTTCCCTTTCCTCTCTTTACCTGCTTTCCTTTCTTTCGTCTTATAAATGCATCTAAACAGAATACTGGTTACGATCTCCAAGGTGAGGTTAGGGGCCCGTCTTATTAGCAAATCATCTTATAAGCCAGTACATACAGCAAAAAAAAAACATACAATTCCAGAGTAAAGTCCAAATAATATAATGGGAATTTAAATGTAATCGTTAAAGAATGCATTAAGCCCTGTGCACATTTTAAACACAGCTTATTCTGTATGAATGTCTTTATCCCGTAAATACCTTTTATTATGGGTGTTAAATATGTAGCTGACCTGTTCCAGGAAGAGGGGAATAAGGATTGATGCTTCGCCTCATGATTTGTTGCGGTGTGTCTGCAGGACTTGCTCCTGTGGGGCTGGTGACAGAGCCAGCTCCTCCTTTCTCTGGAGGTCCTCCAGGAGCGGCACGAAGGGGCGTGGCTCCGGGTGTCATGGGAGTGGTCGGCAGTAGTGGACTTGCCATGGCAACATGCCGTTGTCGAAGATCTAAGATGTATTTTGAATATTGCATGAATTTTGATTAATGGAAAAAAACAAACTAAGAGCAACACAACCATACCCTGTCCAGGTCTAGGAGTCATGTGGGGTCTGACTGGAGTGGCTTCTGCTTCCTGTTAAGACAAGGAAGTTCCTGTTTTTTTCGTTTATGGCTCACCATAGTCTCAAAGATTTACTATAGACAACTGTACTCACTGCTTTCTTCTTAGATTCTGGATCAAATCTCTCTAATATGAGTTTTGCATTTTTGTAGGTCTCGGTTTCCATCACTTCCTCAAGCTGATTATGAAACACAGAAATAGAATTCATTGATATTATAATATCATGCAATTTACCTTCATTTATATCTGAACTCATACTCACTATTTTCCGCTTTTGCGTTTTCAAATCTTCTAACTTTTCATCTAAGAGAAAGAAAGGGTTCAAGTAAAACAATAGTGCTAAAAACAACGACCCCACTCATTAAAACTTGGCACATTTTGTCAGGCACTTACTGTTTCTCTCAGTGCGCTTGGAGAAAAGAAAGATGAGTAGCCTCCGTACTAACAATACTCTAAAGAGAGAGAGAGAGAAAGAAAAATAATCTCACAAATACTGTTTTTCCCCTCATATTAAATGCTCAATCATTGCAAAATGTAACAAACTCAGGTATGAAAAAAAGTAATACGCCTAAATTAACGTTACCTCTTTTCTCACTTATGGAAGAATATTTCATACTCACAGTGCAGGAAAGGCCAGTAAAGGCAGGGCGGTGATGATTCGAGCCCCCCATTGCTCGGGGAGATACAGGTAATACACACACAGACATGTGATCAGGTACAGGGCAGATGAGTAGAAGAGAAGTCGGCCAACCCACAACTTCAGCAAACGCTGGTTCTTCGTACGGAACTCCTCCAGGTCCGTTATGTCCTATTCAACCACACCATCATAAAGCATTATTTACTGTTTTGATGGTAACATATCAATATTAATTTATAATTATGGACTGACTGCAAGAAATAACAGTTCTAAAATATACAAATATATTGGAAATCTGAAGGAAATATCAGAAATGAAAAAAAAAAAAAACAAATTAAAAGAACAAATACAGTATACTGGTAGTTTCAATACAGTAAGAAATACAACAAATACAGTATAGTTTTTCCCAACACTGGATATTCATAATTTGCTTTATGTATAAAATGTAATGATGTAATTTAGGAAATCTTTCTTTAAGCAAAATAATTACATTATTTAAATATTTAAAAATGTTGTAAAATGAAAAAGTTTATGTTTTATTTGTTTTAAGTTTGATTAAAATGATTGCTCAATCTGTTAAGTGTCATGTTTGCACCAAGAAAAGTTGTTGTTGTTGTTGTTGTTGTTTGAACTTAATGAAGCATTGTTTTCACCGTAATGGACAATTTGGAAAATTGTTTCTGAAGTAAATATTCTAAATAACTAAGTAAATAACTAACCTTTGTAGTGTCAGAATTAAAAAAAGGGTAAATTGTTGAAATGCAAAATCGTAAAATGTTGAATCTAATAAACTGAATAATACATTTTCTGAGATATATTTCTGAGAACATGAAAATTAACCCACGTGTACTGCACAATTTAAACAAAACGTTGTTATGCACATATAAACACCCTTTATAGATATAAGTGTGTCGGAACACGACCATTTTGGCCCTATAAAGTGGCTGCCCCGATTAACCAGGGGCCAAATATGGCATATATATATACACACACACACACACACACACACACACACACACACACACACACACGACACTTGAGTAACTGGAAATGGCTTTTTCATGCAGGATTACATTTGATATTTTTGCTTCCATTAATGCCCATTGAACACATTCTGCTGTGCAACAGAGCCTCTGTTAGTGAAACTTAAAAGCACAGAGAAAATTGAAAGGTATAAGCCACTGGAACAGCAAAGTGTTCTAGCTCTTAAGATTAACCGAAGCAGTGGCCACTGCTGGACAGCTAAGGTCAACCACAGCAATCCAGCAAACAGATGCTCCTGTCAATACAGTCTCCCAGCAGATCCATGTCTTGGGAGCAATGCCAAAAATGAGTGAAGTGTGATAGTGTGTGGTTGATTGTGTAGATTGTGATAAGGTCAAAAGACAGGGAGTTTAAAGGGCAAGGCGATAATAAAAGGTACATACCTTATCCAGCGACTCGAGAAGTTCCACAGTGGAAGGCTTTGTCTATTGCAACATAAAAGTGGAACAATTGTGAACAGAGCCGGTTGGTCACATTAATTAAAATAGAAAGGCTAAAAATACCTTCCAACGTGATATGAAGCCTCCCATCGCGAATAATCTACACACACAGCTGAAACTAACACACATTATTAAATTGAACACTTTTTGTGCATTATTGTTGTTTACGCCAACGCACGCGCAACGTTGACATTAAAATCAATATATATTAGAAACAATTACTGGCCCTTACCGTATCGAACACAAAGCGAAATAAACCACTTACTACTATTTGTGAAGATAAAACAGAAAGCAAATCCTTACAAAGTGTAAATCTTCAAGTCTCTAGTGTATAATATAAAACCAAATGCAACACATGCCCAGCATTATTAAAGGTTCTAAAAGATTTGTGTTTCTAATATGTGATTAAAAGAGATATGTACAATTTTGTGTGTTGATATTTAACTGAACACGATTTTAAACTGACGTTAAATTCCCCCGTACCTTTTTAATGGATTGGTGGCTGAGCGTTTGGTCACTGTTTTGTCGGATGTTGTATTGTAGCTTCAAAATAAAAGTTCCGTGGCGCGTGATTAAAAGTCGTTAAAGTACACGAAGGAGTGTTTAATATACATTATAAAGAAAAAGAAAAAGAAAAAAAAATATATATATATATATATATTATATAAAGAGTATATGTTTTAAAACAATATGCGATTACTGACATTAGAAAAACTAAATTTCTACATTTAAATAAACCGAAAAACAGGACTAAATTACAAAAAATATGGGGAAAATGTTATTTATAGAATGTAGAAATTTGTATCCGTTTTCTTCGCCTGATCTTTTCTATGTATAAATTCTTGTTTTCGATTATTGTATTTGTGCAGTGTTAGAACTGCTGCAATAACGCCTTAAACTTATTACTCAATTACAAGGAAATATGTATGGATAATGTGTAATAATGATAATAATGATGATGCATGTGAATAAAAAAAAGAGTAAATTATCTACAATTAATTAAATAACACATTTTAAAGGAATGCATTTAAGTTGGACCACTAGTCCAACCAGAATACCTCTTTATATCGATTGGTTTTCTTTCGCATTATACGCATACAAATAAGCAACGGTTTTAATTAAGGACACAGTACTGTATTTAAAAAAACTCGACAATCATTCAAGCTCTTCATGTCAACAGAATTACACAAACAAGGACAAGACCACGAGATGGCGCTCTGCGTTATGGACAAAGACGGAATACGTCATGGCTGATGTGACGTGAGTTGGAACAGATTTGAATGCCAATCGCTGTCATTTTAATTTCAGTGCCTGCGGCTTCATCTGCGGCATAATCTGACATTT
This sequence comes from Paedocypris carbunculus, assembly GCA_028128575.1. NCBI lineage: Eukaryota > Metazoa > Chordata > Actinopteri > Cypriniformes > Paedocypris > Paedocypris carbunculus. Next base: position 1,526,693 of record SOMO01000057.1, read on the forward strand.
TTGTAATAGTTAATATCTACTTTAACTGTGAATGGAAGGTTTAATGAATAAAGCAATCAATTAAGAAACGAATAATTAATATAAATTCATAAAGTCAAAATATTTGAATTTAATATTTACATATGTCTTGGTTGTTTGTGGAATATTGTTAATTATAATAAGAGTTAACAGGTGTACCCATGCTTTATATATCTATATTATGACATCAAGGAACATTTCTTATTATACGATTCATTCTGATAGTATCTGGTACCTTGGCTCCAGGTATTATCCAGTTTTTGCATTCTTGCAGGACTTAACTTGTGGATGCAAATGGGTTGATAAAAATATCATCAATTGGAGAGTGGACCAATATATGGTCATTTGGTGCCAATGGGAAGTTCTACACAAAGACTTTTTTCTGAGAACTTTATCAACCCTGACACCCTGGAGGTGAAGCTGATTGACTTAACATAATATCATATTTCATATTTAATAACTTGTTCAGGCTGTGGTGTCTCAAGACCCCACTGCAGCCCTTTCTTTCTGCTGTCGACACAACCTGTACAAAGAATCCAGAATACCTGTCTTCCTACACTGGCTACCAGTTTCTGCTAGTATCAAGTTCAAAATTTTAACAAATTCATAACATTGAAATGCAAGACTGTTACTGGTACTCGGCATTCAGATACTTACATTCTTCCTTGAGTTGTTCTCCTTAAAACACTTCTGAGTTCCTCAGCAACAAGGATTGAAATCACTTACAAGATCTCTCGTTCAGCTTTCCTCTGGTGGAAAGCTTATCTATACCAACCAGATCCTCTACTTTGTTCATGGTGTATCCATTTTGCACTGGTGCCTGAACATTTAAACTGTAAGGATGGCACGGGTGCAGAGGCAAGTTTTTGGGTTTCCTTTAACTTGGATGATTATTTTGCCCTAATTTTTATATTTTTAAATCAAAATCAAACTGGTTCCTGGCTTTCAGGCTTCACATAGATCAATTTTTGATTAGATGAAGCTGTTTACGTATTATAATAGGAATTTAATCCCTACTGGTTTGTATCTGATCATTTTCTAATTTTCATTTTGATTGATTGAGTTGAATGTGGACTAAACAAGATCTGGATGATGTTTTGATATGTGGAGGAAAGCTCTGGAAATGTCAGATTTAATGATTTTAATGAAAGTCCATGAAAATTTGTTCCGTCATTCTATAACGCTACACACGTGTTCATGGGGTTAAAATGCCTGTTTATTCAACTGAAATACAAAAACATTTGTGCATTGTTAAAAATGTCTTAATACTTTTGTGTCATAAGACTTTCGAATGATGAACAATCCTGGAGCAGAGATAAAAGAAGCAAATTGATCTTGATCAAATTGTGCTCCAGGACTGGCTTAAACATTTATTTATTTTCAAAGATTGGGTTAGTAACTGTAATGCTGATCTCTTGCTTGTTTCTTAAGATTATGTAAGCTGCATTTATGCTTTCTTAATTTGCATCGTTTTATTGGATATTGCAGAATTGTGTGCATTATGTTGTAGGCCTTTTAAATAATAGATAAACATGTTTTTTGCCGTTTATGTTCCAGAATTTGAATAATCAACATTGTATTTTTTTCCTAACCTAAATTTGTCACGGTTATTGACTGACTCATGGACTACAAAGGCCAGAATTCTTGTTGTTGTCTCCCTTCCTGGATTTGTAGTCATGTGTTTCATTGTTGCCACCTGGGACTAATGGAATGTATAATATTGTACTTTTCAGACCTTTATTTCAACCTCATCCTCTGCCCTATAATTTTGACAACAATATAAAGTAGCAAGTTTATTAACCACAAAAAAGGATTGAGAAATGTTGATGACTTACAAAGATCGTGATCTGCAACATTTGGGTTGTATACTTTTGGATAGTTGAAGGAATCTTCAGCACATTCGTCTGTCCTTCTAGTTTTAGGTCACGTGCCACAAGCGTTCAAACAGGCCAACATAAATCCGCTTAATAAGAAGCCACATCTTGATGCCATTGTGATCACTAATTATAGGCTAATTTCTAATATCTAAATATCTAAAATTCTTGAAAAAGTTATTTCAGGACAACTCTGTAAATTTCTTTAACAGAACGACAGATTTGAAAAATTTCAATCAGGCTTTAGATCGCACCACAGCACAGAAACAGCACTAATTCGAGTCAATGATCTTCTAATGGCATCAGATAAAGATAACGTTTCACCCTTAGTTCTGTTAGATCTTAGCGCTGCATTCGACACTATAGACCATGACATTTTAATAGATAGACTTGATAATTACGTTGGGGTTTCTGGACACACGTTAGAACGGTTTAGATCGTATCTGTCCGATCACTTTCATTTCGTTCATGTAAACGGAGTCTCATCACCCAGATATACTGTAGTGTTAAATATGGAGTTCCACAAGGCTCAGTGCTCGGCCCAATCCTATTCTCATTTTATATGCTTATTCTAGGGGACATAATCAGAAGGCATGGTCATAGCTTCCACCGTTACGCAGATGACACACAAATTTAAAAACTTAAAGTTTTTAAGTTTGAATACAGCAAGAATCTTAACAGGCTTGAACTCTCATCCTCACCAAAAGTGAAAAACGTAGGTGTCATTGTTGATAGTANCATTGAGATCAACAGTCCACAACGGTGGTGGTCACATCCAGCAGAACCCCTGAGGCTTGTTGCCAAAGGAAAGCCAAGTCAGCGCAGACCGGATCAGTCAGAGGAAGGACTCACAGACTGGGCCGCTGAGCGAGTCAGAAGAACCACTGGGGAAAATTAAAACATATTTAAGAAAAAAAT
>SOMO01000057.1:1535172-1565914 GCA_028128575.1 Paedocypris carbunculus
GGGTGTAAAGGGAGGAGACGAGAGAGAATACTGGGAGCTTATCAGCAGCTTCACCGCCTGGAGCAAAAACAACGGTCTCATGCTGAATACATCGAAGACGAAGGAAATGATCATTGACAAGCCCGACCATCAGCCTGTGATCATCAACGGGGGGGGAAACCCCAGACACCCACTGTATACCACCGTGTCCCTACAGCAGAGCTCGAGGAGCAAGAGACTTCGCTCTTTGCGATGCAGAATGGAGCGGTTTAAGAGGTCGTTTGTACCATCAGCAATCAGACTCTATAACAAGCTACTGAATGATTTGCACTTTTAATATAGTTTTAATTACAGATCAACTATAGTTTTATTTAATTTGTAATATTTTTTTTTATTTGTTTTAGTAGTGTTATTTATTGGAGTGTGTTTTAGCATTTGCGTGTGTATTGCTGCCGGACTATCTGAATTTCTCCCTTGGGAGATGAATAAAGTTTACTACTACTACTTTTTTTACGTCTTATCCGGAATTTGCTTCGACTTTGCCTCAAGCAATTACACAATCATCAAAACCGAAAGCAAAATGATAGTTTTGTGAATGCCATGGGGTGGGACAACGTTCATTGTAGAACAAACTCTCAAAGTCAACACTTCAGCGCACTTTGCAATAGAAAAAAATCCATTTTCATTTTAACATCAGCAATGTCAATGGACAGAGAAGTGGCTTTGGAGGCGCTTTCAGCGCTGCTTGAAACTCCTGTCAAGTTTCACACTTCTGGAAAAAAGGGAGCTGAACTTAACATCTTAAATTTTTTGTTGAAAGCTCTACTGGAAGCGGATATTGACCATCAAACAAAATCAGTGGTGAAAGCTGCTGTCTCAGAACTACGGCAGGAACTCTTCGTGAACATGGATGAGTTTTTTGAACCACACTTTGACTATGATTTCAGACAATTGAAAAACAATCCCGTGTGCTACCGCGGAGGAGAGCCGTATACACGGCCAGCAGGATGGTACCGATTTGCCCTGAAGGTCAAGGATAAATATCCAGATGGAAACAACTGGCTGGGGACTGATGGTTGGAGAACACACTCTGTATCTGGTGAGTGGCCTGTGTCTTATCATGGAACCAGCATTGAGGGTGCCAGAAGCATCGTGAAGTCCCATTACAAAGCAGGTCCACGAGATCTGTACGGTCGAGGAATCTACTCGACATATGACATCGACCAGGCTTCTGGTTACAGTAAGGAGTTTACTTCTGTAAAGACTGGGAAGACCTACAGAGTCCTGATGCAGAACAGGATCAACCCGGAGATGAGAAAAGTGTGTAATCGAAGAGATTACTGGCTGATCGAAGTTCCTGAAGGAACCTCTGCTGCAGAAGAGAAGAAGATTGTGGAGAAATCGCTTCGTCCCTATGGGATCCTGATAAAGGAAGTTTGAGAGAAGACTACAACATCTTGAAAGTTTGGACAAATCACATCAACTATACAGTAAACTAGTTAAATAGATGTTAAAACATAAATTCACTGCAAATTTGAATTTGGTTTACCACGGTTACTTGTCTCATGATAAACTTAATAGTAAAATAGTGATCAAGATACAAATGTATAAAAATAAAATATTTTAACCAACTTTTTGTGTATGAAACGAATTTATTTTTAATGAGATGGGAATATTTCTTGTTAATACATTTTCATCAACTGGTTGGGCAGAGAACAGACTGACACAAAGACAAAAACTATTCGTACACCTCCGGGCAATTGTTCTGCTCCNCCATAAAGTTCTTGAGGTGGTCTCTTTTTTTTTTTTTGCCGGACAGATGTCTGGGTGGGTTTCAAGGCTGGCTGGTACTGTTGAGGAAGTTTTCTCAGCATGGGAAGATTTAGGATGTTTGTTCCACAGCAATGCTGTCTGCTTGACCCATAGCTTTTTCTTCAAGGCTGGTTTCACTCGGCACATCATCTGATCCTGTTTTCTCCTTTTCTTCGACTTCATTTTCTTCCTCCTTTGAAGACACCTCTATAATGGAGGCATCCTGGGGCAGTGTTGAGGAAAGGGCATATTCCTCGCTGACGCCTTCTGTGATGGAAAGGTCTGCTTCAACTTCTAGTGTGCCGTTCAGAATCTTGGTCACCTCTTCTTTCTCCATTGGCTCCACAGCGGCCTTGATCTCTTGTTCTGGTGAGAGGTGGGAATGAACCTCTTGAAAAGACAAGTCTTCAGTTGGGCTCTCAATCTGAGCCAGTTCGATGGAGGATATGCCACTCTCTGTNATTCCTCGCTGACGCCTTCTGTGATGGAAAGGTCTGCTTCAACTTCTAGTGTGCCGTTCAGAATCTTGGTCACCTCTTCTTTCTCCATTGGCTCCACAGCGGCCTTGATCTCCTGTTCTGGTGAGAGGTGGGAATGAACCTCTTGAAAAGACAAGTCTTCAGTTGGGCTCTCAATCTGAGCCAGTTCGATGGAGGATATGCCACTCTCTGTTTGAGCCAAGGCATCAGCTTCAGCCTCTGGTTCTCCATCCCCAGTACGAACTTTCTTGATATTGAAGGTGAGAGGAGAGACCTTGAAAGAAGAGCTTTTGGCACTTGGGTTNGAAAAGACAAGTCTTCAGTTGGGCTCTCAATCTGAGCCAGTTCGATGGAGGATATGCCACTCTCTGTTTGAGCCAAGGCATCAGCTTCAGCCTCTGGTTCTCCATCCCCAGTACGAACTTTCTTGATATTGAAGGTGAGAGGAGAGACCTTGAAAGAAGAGCTTTTGGCACTTGGGTTCTTCTGGTGATTTGGCGTCAGGCTCTTTTTAATCTTTTCACGCTTCTCCTGGGACACAATCTTGGTGCTAATTTTGTTCATCTTCTTCTCAATGTTTTGCCTGGAGAAAGCTTTCTTCAGGCTGTCCACCTTTTTCAGACTAGAACGCTTAATCTTCTCAGCCCGGGATCTTTCCACTCTGGTCTCACCTTCAAGCTCCAAAGCAGCTAATATTTCATCATCATCCTCCTCCACTCCTTGCTCTTCATCAGAAGAGAGAGCAATGGTCTGGAGGCCTTCCTCTTGTGAGCGATTGGCATCAATGGAAGGAGATTCTTCTTCTACTTCTGGTAATGGTGCAGGATTCTTGACAAACACGCTAGAAGGGATTTCATTTTCATCCTGCGTAAAAAAAAAAAAAAAAAAAGAGTTTAATGAGAATGATAATCTATTATATTAATGTCAAATATCAAATATATGTATAATCAAATATCTTCAATTTTTTTATAAAGTTTTTTTCAAATGGCATCTTAAGTGACTAAGCTACACATTCAAATAGCCTCATTCTTTTTATTGGAATCAAAACCACTGCATTGATAATGTAAACGGCACAAAAAAATCCAACAATTAATAGGGCAATTGTGATTTCTACCAGTAATCATATATGATAAGTCATTAAGATATATTAAATCAATTAGTGCAATTAATAACTATACTGTACTCTCCCACTATCTGTATTTCTATGTACTGGCTTGACATCAGGTGCTACTCCCACCACTGTCACCTGCAGAAGCTCTCAGTAGATAACACCGTCGTTGGCTGTGTGTCAGTACAAAGTTTTGTGGACTGGTGAAGAATAACAAGTTCTAGTTCAAGTTAGAAGATCAAAAGAAATGGTGCACATACACCCAGGAAAGTAAACACACACATAACAGGAGCAGTGGGCAGCCTTAAGCTGAGTAGTTGTAGCCAGGCCATTAATGAAAAGTTGGNGTGTGCGTGCGTGCGTGCGTGCGTGCGTGCGCGCGTGCGCGCTAGTTAGTTTGGCATTGCAGTACAAAATACAGTGCAGCATTGTATTGTACAGTGCAACAGTTCAACTAAACTATTAAACTGGCTCTTTAATTCGGCTAGATCGACATCTAGTGGCAAATTGACGAACTCACCTGACCGAGAAAGTGCACATTACAAAGGTTTTAATCACATGATCGTTCTTTCGTCTTTCTTCTTCCGCTACGTACACGTGCAACTGTTTAAGGTAACACAATGTGTTAAACACACTACAAAGTTTTTTTTTTGTCGTCATTTGTCTGGAATGTCGTTTCTTCTCGATTTTCTTTCAGAAAAAAAGTGTCAAAAAAAATAAAACGTTTAACAGTTTCAGTTCCTTCAAAACGTTGTTAAAAATTCAAGACATGAACTCTCAAAAGCCAAGTCAATGTGAGTTTAGAGTTTGACCATTACGTAATACCAACAGAGAAAGAATTATTTTGTAAAGATAATGTGCATTGTTGTTTTTAAATGGGTTGCTTTTTAATTTATGAAATTCAAATTTAAATACAAAAACATTATTTGAAAGTAAGAAAAAGGAAAATGTAAGAACTCCTATATGCATCCAACATACGTAACAAACTTTTCTTCTGTTCTTTTTTTGATTTCCTTTCAGTGGGTGTTTCACAATCGCCCAAAACCGAAAGTAAAACAGTTGCTTACTATTTGGCATGCGGTGGGATGGTATTTATAGCTGATCGGGAAGTGGAACTCTCTCAGTCAACACATCAGCGCAGTAGCAGCAAAAACGTTTGCCCCATCAAATCAGCAACATGTCAATGGACAGAGAAGTGGTTTTGGAGGCGCTTTCAACTCTCCTCGAAGTCCCTGTCAAGTCTCACAACTCTGCAAAGATTTTAGGATTTGACGAACTTAACATCTTTAATGTTTTGACCAAAGCTCTACTGGATATTGTTTCACCTACTGATTTGCTGATACAATCATTGGGGATTGCTGCTGTATCAGGACTACGGAAAGAGCTCTTCGTGAACATGGATGAGTTTTTTGAACCACACTTTGACTATGATTTCAGACAATTGAAAAACAATCCCGTGTGCTACCGCGGAGGAGAGCCGTATACACGGCCAGCAGGATGGTACCGATTTGCCCTGAATGTCAAGGATAAATATCCAGATGGAAACAACTGGCTGGGGACTGATGGTTGGAGAACACACTCTGTATCTGGTGAGTGGCCTGTGTCTTATCATGGAACCAGCATTGAGGGTGCCAGAAGCATCGTGAAGTCCCATTACAAAGCAGGTCCACGAGATCTGTACGGTCGAGGAATCTACTCGACATATGACATCGACCAGGCTTCTGGTTACAGTAAGGAGTTTACTTCTGTAAAGACTGGGAAGACCTACAGAGTCCTGATGCAGAACAGGATCAACCCGGAGATGAGAAAAGTGTGTAATCGAAGAGATTACTGGCTGATCGAAGTTCCTGAAGGAACACCTTATTGGGTGGAGAAGGAAATTGTGGAGAAATCGCTCCGTCCTTATGGGATCCTGGTGAAGGAAGTTTGAGAGAAGACCAGAAGAACCAACCATTCATTTTCTTTTGTCTTTGTATTGCAGGGGAAACTTCCCCTAGGAAAGGAGGATCCCAAATCACGTGCTTTCCTAGAAGCCAGATGTTTTTACTTCCAAAGGTTAAAGCATGAGTATACTTAGACAATTCAATTCAGAGCAAAAGTTTACATGAAAAGAAAAGTTTCATGTTTACAATTTTGTAATTATAATAAATGTTAACCACAGCATTATCCAGAATTGTTTGTCATATTTATTTCAGCTAGATTTTATTTGATTTTTTTTTTTTTTTTTTTTTTTAAGTTAAAGGGAAACAAAAAAACAGCTGAAAAGTCTGATAAAACTATAAGAATAGAAAAGGAACTGATTTTTAAAAAACTCAATTTTTGCAAATAATGAATGGCAGCGAATTAAACCATGGAGTTAAATCAGCAGATTGTGCGGTACGTTTGGAAAAGGACTGTGGAAACTTAAAATAGAACAATATACATTATAATTATTATTATTAAAAAAAATACTTTAATGGTAAGATCATTTTGCATCTATGTATGTCATGCATAGCAAAAGTTTAAGTTGCAATTGTAAAACAATCATTTTACTTAAATAACACTACAAAATACACAAATACCAGCAAAATTACCTTATGGTTATTGTTTACATGGACTACATTTAAATCCGAGTAAAATGCAGAAAGTGTTACCAGCAAGAATTTTAATGAAGATTTCTTGTTCAGAAAAGTGAATTATTAAGTGCGTAAAAGAACATCGACTCATTATTAAACAAATAAACTTTTTTAATCTGAATTAACAAAAACTGTATAATTTCATGCACTGAAGCAGTAAATATTTGGAGATACTATCAGTGTGATGCTTCCTTTCATCTCTTCAGAGCTCGTCGTGGATCACGGCCATTCGTGATGGTTACACTGGGTTTGTTTCCTCCAGCAGAGACACAGTTCCACTGTCTGCGGTTTAAATGCCGTCCACCAGTAGATGATTTTTCACGAGACACGGGGACAGAACAGAGCACAGCACAGCCTTTCCCTGGGAGAGGAAGACGAGATTTGACAAAAACACTTTCAGTATGAGAACAACTCTGCCACCATTTAGCAATAAAAGATGGCTGAACAAACCAGCAGCCCCATTAGCTGTTCCAGAATTTGCAATAGAAAGTGTTCCATTGTGAGCACCTGACCTAACCTGTCAAAATACAAATACAGTGATACTTTGAAAACTGATATTTATAACAGGATGGTGTGTGTGACGTGGAAGTGATTGCGTCAATGGTGTTGTAAATGGTGTAGAGTAATAGAGTGAGTGACAAAGAAGTAAACAAGGGATTAATGGGTTACTTGTGTTGAGTGTGTACAGCATATGATTGTATGGCTGATGTGGATGAATTATGTGAGCGTCATGAAGGTGACATTGAAGGATCGTGAGTGACCTGGAGATGATAATATAAAAGATAACCAACCAAAACACAGTGCAGAACAAGGTTTCTTACAACAAGGTGTTACTGTACTAAATCTGTCCTCACCTCAGAGTCATTGCCGAGTTGTGTTTTACTCAAATATGGGTTGTTTATATGGCTAATTTTAGCCAGAACTTCTGGGTTGGGTTCACTGAAATTTGGTGTTTCAGAGAAGATCATGCAGAACCTTCCAGGAAATATAAGCAGGAAGTTATCGAATCATAAAAAAGCAATTGGGTTTGAGATTGATCTTCTCAACTTACTCCCCAATCTTTTGGAGATCTCCTGTTCGACCCATGTATAGTGTAAGACATCCTTTGAAGAGGGATGCGTATCTAAAACCGAATATGACAAAGTACACACACTATAAACACTGGAAAACCCAATGTTATTGCTCCATTGAATCTAGAATTATTACCCTCGACTGAGTCGAATGATGTCTCCTGTCTGTATGAGGTTTCCCACGTCACCCCACACTGACAGTGTGATGCTTCCGGTTCGGTCAGCCACTTTCCATGAACGCACTTCATGCCCATCTTTTGTTTTAGACACACGACCTGTTATATATTTTCACATTTTAATTACACAAAGCAACAAGATTAAAAGGAAGTATGATGTTGAGGTCAATTCTTGCGCATATGTAAATTGATATGTAAATAACTAGATTACGTAATCTGGCGATTTTTGGACAGCCATGGCAACTTTTCTTACTGAGGAGATGGCAAAACTCACCACGCTGCACTGGATAACGATATAAACTCAGTTAAGTACGCAGTTGTTTCATATTGTCATATTATAAATGTTTCGCGGTTTGTTCTGAAACGTCAGCTATTTGTAATGTAAATGGAATGGAATTGAATCAATAATCAGAACTTCCTGTGCTCATTTGAGCGGCTACCGAATGGAAAGAAAAGAAGTATGTCGGTTTTTAATTGGCGAATTCCAACGTCTTACCAGATTCCAGGACGATGAAAACGAGATTGATATTTTTTATTCCATGTTTAATGTCTTTAACTAGAAATGTTTCGTTTGTTGCGTTCGCCGTAAACATTATAGGCCTAACGAAGTTTGCGATTGAGGCCGCGTGCTGTAAACTTTTAAAACTGTAATCTTCACGATCAACCTGAAATGCATTACGTACAGATAACGCCTCCGCGTTAATAATGTAATTAAACTAATCGTAATCATTCGTTAAAAAAATTAAAACGTCACGAACAGGATTCGAACCTGTGCGGGGAAACCCCATTGGATTTCGAGTCCAACGCCTTAACCTCTCGGCCACCGTGACTCCAGTCTATACCGTATTATAGAAACAATTTCTATCCAAGTTCTATATGAACAACGGTAACCTGATCTTTATTTGCACCGCAATCAATTTGCAATGAGAACGCTGTCGTAAAAAAACATGCGTATATTAACGGTTTGATGGAAAGAATAACAATCTGAAGTCGTTTTGTTATAGGGTACTCATCTGCACATTGTAACGATCATCTAATTTTTTGTGTAAATGCTTACAATGTAATAACTAAATAATCATATTCCTAATAAAAACACAGTTGTAAGGAATTCGCATGTAATTGCGGTTCGTTTGTTTATGTTGCGTAGCCGTATCGTCCCGGAAGATGGCGCCAGAGCCCAAATAATGTTGGTGTTTTTTTCCAGGTCATCTGCTGTTGTTTAGTTCGTGTGTGTGTCCTGTCTTCCCTACTTTAGAACAATAAACAAGTTTGAGGGCTTTCTGTTAGGTTCTCCCTGCGTTTAAACGGGCTCCACTAGTTAATGGTTTCCTAAGTTAAGTCCAAAATTATTCTCAGGATAACTGGAGTAGGTGGAAAACTTGTGTCCCTTTCAACCCTGTTTGTGTATCCAGCCCAACGAAAAGGCGGAATAAGGATGGCTCGATGTTGTGTATTTGTATTCACTTTTGTATTACAACAACAATGTATAAACCATTCATTCATTTTATAATTCATCAATTCATTTCAGCATCACTGGGCCGGAGGTAGGATACACACGATTGGTGGCAAAAAGAGCGTGACAAACAAACAAACAAACACATTTACACACTCACATACCTACATGGTCAATTCTCCAATGCCCATTTGCTTGAAACGCATGTTTTTGGACAGGGAGGAAACTGGAGTACCTGGAGAAAACCACGCCAGAACGCAGAGATCACGCAAACTCCACACAGAAAGGCCCTGGCCCGCCTCGAACCCGGAACCTTCTTGTTGTGAGGCGAGAGCACTACTCACTACCCACCACTGTGCCCCCATAGTAGTAATAATAATAATAATAATAATAATAATAATAATACACATAAAAGTTCATAATCTTTATTTGACAGTATGTGCTTCGTTAACAAGTCGGTGTACATGTGTTACAGAAATAAAACAGTGTCTGCGCTAACTGGGCCTTTTCTTTGGCATAAATTGGTGCCCTCTACTGTATACTACAATTACACAAGAATCACAGATTTCTTAACTATAATGTAATTGATGCAGACAACATTCTAATCATTTTTGCAATTACAGGTTAGTGATTACAAGCTTTAGCAAAACACAGTTACGATTTGTTAAATCTAAAAAACACATCTTTCCCCTTTTACCCAATATTCGCCTATAAGCAAAATCTGTTTTTGTTAAGCAGTGAAATGCAAATAATATAATGTGTGGTGGTTTCTTTTCTATATAATTAACTTTCTCTACTTCATGCTTGCTTCACCTCTTTCTCGATATGTATAACCATTTATATTGTTGTATTTTTCTATCTTTCATGGTATAATTTTTTACTGTTTTGGTTCAAATATAAATAGGCATAATTCTTTTGCGGTCTAAACTACGGTATGTGTTAAAAGTGGTTGTAATCCAGACAGCTAGGACCATGCCAACAGCAGTTTGAGAGTAACAAGAAACTGTCAAAAGAGCAAATTCCTTCAGAGTAAGATCCATGATGTACGTTGAAAGACAGAACCTTGCAAACACCCGTCCATGATGTCAGATGGAAGTTAATTACAGATACAATACTGGGTAAGTTTGTCACCAAAGAGCTGAAATCAAATTCACGGTTCGTTTCCCAGCTTCTTTCTCACATCTTTTGGTCTCTGTTTTAACGAGTTCACAGTATATTTAGAGCTATTTGGTAACAATCATACATTGCATTTGAAACATTTTCAGACTTAGACATATCATATATTGTGTGTACTATATGCGCTGTTTTTATACAATTATTTTCATTGAAATGTAGCATAAAGGTATTATTAGTTCCATCTGTTCACTAGGCGTTCCAAATAACAAAAAAAAAGAAAAATTTAATTGTTGGCTGAGCCAAGCCATGATGGAATCGTACCCATCCAATAGTTTATAAAGTGTATTTGGAAATCCAATAGAGTGTATTTGGAATCTATCAACTCTTTTGGCTATAAGCATTTATNATCTTGGTGCTAATTTTGTTCATCTTCTTCTCAATGTTTTGCCTGGAGAAAGCTTTCTTCAGGCTGTCCACCTTTTTCAGACTAGAACGCTTAATCTTCTCAGCCCGGGATCTTTCCACTCTGGTCTCACCTTCAAGCTCCAAAGCAGCTAATATTTCATCATCATCCTCCTCCACTCCTTGCTCTTCATCAGAAGAGAGAGCAATGGTCTGGAGGCCTTCCTCTTGTGAGCGATTGGCATCAATGGAAGGAGATTCTTCTTCTACTTCTGGTAATGGTGCAGGATTCTTGACAAACACGCTAGAAGGGATTTCATTTTCATCCTGCGTAAAAAAAAAAAAAAACAAGAGTTTAATGAGAATGATAATCTATTATATTAATGTCAAATATCAAATATATGTATAATCAAATATCTTCAATTTTTTTATAAAGTTTTTTTCAAATGGCATCTTAAGTGACTAAGCTACACATTCAAATAGCCTCATTCTTTTTATTGGAATCAAAACCACTGCATTGATAATGTAAACGGCACAAAAAAATCCAACAATTAATAGGGCAATTGTGATTTCTACCAGTAATCATATATGATAAGTCATTAAGATATATTAAATCAATTAGTGCAATTAATAACTATACTGTACTCTCCCACTATCTGTATTTCTATGTACTGGCTTGACATCAGGTGCTACTCCCACCACTGTCACCTGCAGAAGCTCTCAGTAGATAACACCGTCGTTGGCTGTGTGTCAGTACAGAGTTTTGTGGACTGGTGAAGAATAACAAGTTCTAGTTCAAGTTAGAAGATCAAAAGAAATGGTGCACATACACCCAGGAAAGTAAACACACACATAACAGGAGCAGTGGGCAGCCTTAAGCTGAGTAGTTGTAGCCAGGCCATTAATGAAAAGTTGGCTGGTCCAACTCCTTACCAACGGATCACTGTTCCTATACTGTATCTTTAACGTATTTATGTATTCTTTTTCCACATCTGTTATGCTGCTAGGTACACAAAAATTTCCAACCAAGTGTTCTTTACCTTATCTTAGCTCAAATGCATCACTTCCACAATTTTAATATAAACTGTTCTTATACTTTGCAATCGAGGGCCAAGTATATCAGTACAAATTCCTCCCTTTCTGTGGGAGGTCTTTGTATGTTTCTTGTCTTTTTTCTACGTTTGTCCCTGGCTAGCCAAACATCTACCATGATTTGAAGCAATGATGATGTTCTCAACACAGTTTTGTAATTCTTGGAAACTGTTTCAGAGAGTGCTGGGGCGTATTGAATCCTCTGATGGAAGCATCAAGAAGCTCTCACTAGAGAAAGTCTCATTTCAAGTGTTGTCATCAGCAAAAAGGGTTAGGAACCTATAGGCCTTTTCAGTGACAGCCTGCGGATTTGAGCATTGTGCCACTTATCGTTCATTACCTCCCTCTTAGTAGGTTGTCGCTCTGTACCTTGCCACATTTACCTTCAGTTTCCTGATGGAGCAACATGCTTTGAACCCTGGCCACAACAGAACTTTCCGGTCAAAAATATTTCATAAATTCACAAGCTTCTTTTACACAGGAAATTAGGTAAAAGGTCACTGTAAGCCAAACTTAAGTCTATTGGACTGAATTACCAAGATGTTCCCTGATACAAGGTCTCGATGACTTCCATCAGGAAACCGAGGATAGAAAAATAGCCAAGATGCTTTCAGTTATAATTAACTAACAATACTAAACACAAATATTGAATTGAAACATTTTTTACTGTTGCTGCCAACAAAAAGTTCCAACAACCCGTTGCCAGAAACACTGTGTTCTGGACCGAAGATAATAATAAAGCAAGGAAGAATGCATAAAGGAAGGGAAAGGCAAAGCCCTACACCGGTCATGTCAGAGTTTCCACTGAGCTTTGGAAGGCGACCAAGATGGAAGAGGGTGTGGGGTAGGAGATGGAAAGAGACAGAGCAAAGAGAACCAGGAAAATGTGCTGTGGGGCTAAAAGTGGGAGTGAGATGGGGTCAAGAAGCTCTTTAGACACCTGGACATTAGTTCCGTTTTTTCCTCCCCTCTCCCATTTTTCCTTGGAATGACAAAAATGTGCAGGAGAGTTTCTCTTAGCGATATGATCTGGAGATCTCCAACAGATGAGAGCACATCATATTGGGAATTCCCCAGATAATCGACTTCTTTTGGTTAGGACAATGAGCGCTTACAATATCATGTGAGCTCCCATTTGATAACACATTTATTTATAGGTTGTTCTAAATTAAATAAAAATGGTATAAAATGAAATAAGTTGTATAACGTCATATACATTGACACAAAATTATAGTTTAGGGGTGGTCAAAACTGGAGTTCATTAAACAGTACAGTATCCCTTATTGATACTTAGTTACAATTATATAATTGTATATTTTTTATTTTATTATATATTTTTTAAATATTTAAAGTAATAACAAAATAGTATCTATTTGATGTTACATTTTGTTTGTACATAAATACACCTTTTTTCCCCTTCAGATGCTGCAGTTTCCAACACTTTCCATCAAAGGTTATTTGCGGCCCAGTGAGATCATGTGGCAGCAGAACACACAAAGAAAACTATTCAAACACTGAATGTAAATGTGTTTTCAGATCCCTGTGAGAAACCTGCAAAGAGTCTTGATATTCAGCTACAATAGCTCATTGCTCTGTCTCTCTCCCAGTGTTCAAGGGAAGGTGCATCTGGAGAGCAAGAACAAATATTCTGCAACTAACGCAATGATTGATAATATGATAATAAATGATTTTGTGAATATTTTCCAGTTGCAGCATCTTATAATTATCAATAAGTTATTAGGTTAAATTATCAAACAATAATTAATTATCAATAAGTAGCAGATGTTTGTGTCAGTTACAGAGATTTGGAAAGCTAAACAGAGAGATTATGAATGATATTTCTAACATAATTAAAGATTTATTTTTTTAACCAGTAAACCAGTAACGTTTAAAGCAAACATGGATTTGGAAGCAGCACTGCTTCAAAGTAACAATTTTTTTTAAAACAACTTAACACAATACCAAAACAACCCATAATGTTGTAACTTGGAGTACTTGGTTGAAAGTTTTGATATGCACAGTTTTGTGTTATTGACTGCCATGAAAAAAAACGGTTTCTGTTCACTTGAACAGGTTCAGGCAAGTCTCCGGATGCAGTGATTTATTAATGACACTCGATGATGAGAACATCCCACAGGCGGAGAAGTTGATACAACCGTATAATTATACTTTAAAGGCACTGATCAACAGTAGAAGAGGTTAAAACTTTGCTCCAGTATTGCGCAAGCTTCCAGACGCAGGAGTTCCTCTCATGCTCTTTGCGTGAAGCCGAACGCCTCATTCCGTTCCTTTCATTCCAAGCATTCTGCTTTCAGGTTTGAGATGTGGAAATGACTCGTGAATGACTGACTTTATCTTCATATTCTAGTCATGTTTGGAACACAGTGTTTGTAATGTCAGTAAAACCCACAACTGTTTCATCTCAGCAGTCTATCAAGCGATACTTCAGGTCTGACTCATTTTTGCATTAAACCGGTTCCTCCTTGCCGCTGGCATTGTGAGAGCTTCTTCAACTCTCTGTTGATATATACCTTCACAGACATGCACGAAATGCGCAAAGACCTCACAAGAGAGGACTAAAGTCTTCCTTCGTTTTCAAGGAGTTGGATTCTGAGTTACAGTGGGTCCTTTGTGTGTCTTTTTATTTTATCAATTTTACCTATACTGTATTTGCATTCATAGGTCTTAATCTAACAGCTGAATGTATGTCTGCATTTACTTATTACACCCTATTTCATTGGGGTTTAATTGAATGGGCTAAATTAATAATAATAAATTATAATAACATTAGTGGTAATAGGCAGGTAGTGATGCTAAGTTTGAGGCTTTAAGGCCCAATTTTTTTTTTTTTTTCAAAATGAACAAATTGTTCATAGACAAAGCATTATTTGCAAGAGGCTTGGGAATATGCCTTAAACTAACCCTGGAGGAAACAGTGAAACTGTCAAACTCATTTGAACGATAGGCTTTGCGTCATGATTTTGGGAACCGTCAGAGAATGTATGGGCTTTGCTGTGTTCCTTCTCACATCTGAACCGTTCTTTTTCTCTTGCTGTAATTTTTCTCAACCATCTTTTCAAATGTACCCTGGTTCGTGTTTTGTAGCTTTTACAAATAACCCAGACACGTTTTAAAATAAAATTTACATCTGACTGTAGAAAAATGTACCTCAATTTAGGATAATTTTGGTTTGCAACCAAAGTTTATTCACCACATTTTTGAACCAAGTTTTGATTTTGTGAACCAACATTGTAAAAAGAAGTGGGCTCAATAGACTGTGTCAATAAATAGAGGTATCGATTTGTTTTTATGTTATTTGTACCATGCTTTCCCTCTCACCACAGTCAAACACGGTGTTATCAGAGAGCCTGAAGTTGTTTTCTCAGCACTTACTTCGTGTTCTAAACACACTTGACAAAGGCTTCACCTTGAGGCCTGCTCATGAAGGATTGGGTGTAAATATTTGGTTGGTGGTGTGTGGAGGAGATTTCTCTGGCATGTGAAGAAATATGTGGTGCGTGTTTTTTGCAGTAGAAACTCCAGCCTTTATAATCCTTTGAAAGATTATTAATGCTTGTGTTCACATTCTGCAAACCATTAATGCCACATCTGACAGGAAACAGCTGTTTAACCTCATGCGCCTGACAGACAAAGACTGGCATGCAATCACTTCCATTATCAAATATCGGTAGACATATTTGTGACGTGTTGAGTGGAAAAATGAAAAACATTTTTTCTGCAATGCGTACTGTAACTAAAAACATGCTCACATATTCTTTGACTTAAACTGTCTTTAGGTGCTTTACGTCTTTGAGTGAAGCTCTCTTGCTTTAAGATTATAAGCTGCTTTACATCCATGCTGTTTGTGTGCAGAGAAGAAGAAGAAGAAGAAAAAATTAAAACAGGGATCTTTTGTAATTCTTTTAGAAAGCAAGGAAAAACTATAAGTGATGCGTAGATGCTATTTAAGCCCTCTAAATTCTAATTTACTATAATTTTGGAATTTTTTTTATTTGTATGTATATATTTTTTCTGTATTAGACATTATTACTCTATTTTACTTTGTCACATTCCAAATGCAGATTAATTCCATACCAATGTACATTAATTTTTTTAATCAAACTGAAAATATCAATACCAGTGACTCAAATTTTTTAGCGATTTAGGAATGATGTGGAATTTATGAAACAGGTTTTATTCTCTGGTTTGTTTCTACTTTTGTTCCCATGGCTTTTGTGTGTGTGTGTGTGTGTGTGTGTGTGTGTGTGCACTTTACCCTCTTTGCTGGCATTTCTCTCAGTCATGGAACACACACAATGACAGCTTTTGTCTCTTCTGTGCGTGTGTGTGTGTGTGTGTGAGTGTGTGTGTGTGTGTGTGTGTGTGTGTGTGTGTGTGTGTGTGTGTGCGTGCGTGTGTTTTGATAGAACCAAAGTTTGAGTTCACTATCAAACCTTTAAACCTAGTTTTTTTGTTGTTTAATTGTCTAAATTTAAAAGTTACGGTTTGTTAGCAGAACGAGCAGTATATACCCATACAGTACTTAATGGATAGCAACTGTTGTTTTTAGTTAAGGTTTATTTTTTGGCACGCTACTCTCGAGTTTTCTGTCTTTATTTGATTCCCAATCCAGATTTTCATAGTTGTTTCCATTTGATTTATTGCGGCTGCTAAAATGAATGCACGTGATCGGCATTGCGGGCATTTTAGATTAATTACAAATATGCACATAATTGAAGAACTGTCACATAAGAAATGTAGTGTTGAAGTAGAAGTCTGATCTCTGCAGTCTTTCCCATGTAACACATTTCACATGCTCGTCCAGTATTTAACCCTGTGCAGTGAAATGGTGCCGGGTCGATTCTTAAACTTGGGAAATTCTAAATGGCCCATATCATTCAGGGGCGTGAATTTGTTTGAAGAAAGAGACTTGGTAGTTTTTTTAATATTGAGATCCCTTATCTGGTATTTTTAAAGGCAGAGGGATGCCAAAAAATACAAAGTTTCGTTTCTCAGAAGTTCGACTCTACATTTTTTACATGGTTGGTCATGCAAACTTTCACACTCCTTATCATCAAATAAAAGCTCATATTTAAAGACTCAACAGTACTAACATGCTTGGACTACATTCTATTTTTGTTAGTTGTAATTATTCTTAAGTATTGAATGTTTCATGTGGTGGCAAAAAAATGTGAAACAAAATTAGTTCTGTCGAACTTATTGGAATGAGTTTGTGTTTCACAATGGCCTACATAAACAGTGCGGTCTCGCTCTCTTGCTCTTACACTTTTTTCTCTCTGCCTTACTGTAGTCACAGATAGCCATATTTGGTGATGGCAAATGACTTGCAGTATAAATATTCCATCTTGTGCTTTTCTACTAAGATTTGGCTCACACTGTGATGATAATTGAAGCAGCAACACTACTGAGAGCTTGGAGAAGTTGTGATCCAATAACACAGTCCATATGTGGAAAACTATTACTCTAAGGTGTTTGTTGAAGGCTTAATCATATTGTTGTAAACAGGGAATTCACGCTATTGTTACTTTACAAGCCTTTTGGGCTGTTTTTGTGTCTCTGGTCACCAATATTGTGATTCATTTTTCACTGAATTGTAATTGATTGTGGTATCTGAACTATTTATATCCCTTGGAGGAGGAGACTCACTCCACTTCAGGAATGTGAGCGTTTGAGCCAGAGTTTCTGCTTATGCAAGAATAACACAAGAGTTCTCTCTCTCTCCCCCTCTCTCCCTCTCTCTCTCTCTCTCTCTCTCTCTCTCTCTCTCTCTCTCTCGCTCTTGCTCTCTCTCTCTTTCTCTCTCTCTCTCTACCTTTCTTTCTTTTTTTCTCTGTGTGTCTCTTTCTCTCAAACTCAAGATAAATAAAAATGGGTGTGGTATGCACCTGTATCAGGAAGAACAAAAAGATAAACAGTCAGACCTTTATTATTTTCATTCTTTTGAAGTCAAAGTGAATGTTTGTGGATGTTAAAGTGGATCTGTAGGTTTAAAACGAAAAGTCCTTTTATTGTTGAACTTGCATTAAGTAAGCTGAGACGAGCTAAAGTAGATTCTGTCATTCTTGAGGACGAAACTCTGGTAACGGGAAAGAGTGGAATTGGGATATAATGAAGGAGCCGTTAAACTAAACAAGACAATATAAAGACATGGTGGAATTCTAGAAGGTCTAGAAACAACTTCACCCCTTGTCCACCCCGGACCCACCCATGCTCATTGTAATGCAGGAAGGGATAGTAGACTACAAGAGCCCATTCCTGATTAAACACATTCCCCCAGACTTTGACTAGACATGTCTGGACTGTTGGTAAATCCTTCACAAATTAAAACGACCAGAATCTGTTCATCCTTCAAGCAACAAGCTCAATATTTGCTGGAAAAGAATTGAACTGTGAAACACCTCAGTCATATTCTCAAACAGCTAGTTCGTTGGTGCCATAGCAACGCGTGCAACAAGTACGGTACGCGGTCACAAACTGTATTTGTCTCTGTGATGGAAACTTTGTTCTACTTGTGTTTGCAACTGTGGAGGGTTTCCACATACTGCAAGTTCTTTAGAAACACTTTTGTGTCGTCATACAAAGATGGAAAGTTGACCAGAGTTTATTTTAACTTATTGAAACAACCCCTCTCTCCTTTGCTGTGTGTATCAAGTACTGTGGAGGAACCACACAGCTGGGAAGAGAAAGGGAAAAGCCTCTCTTAGCTCCCTAGTACTTTGGAACCATTGAGTCATTCAGTAGATTGCTGGTCTTTCAGACACTGTAGCAGTCAGCATGGGCGCTCTGACAACAGGATACACATTACAGCACACTCGCTGATCTCTGGACACACCTTCTATTCAACACTATTGTGGTTTAAATAATGCCGTTGGCTTAGCTTCAAAACAAGCCTCCTATTGAGACTCTGGAGCTCTCTAGTTCTCTCTTGGTTTATTCACCTTTATCGTCTCCTATTGCCTCTAAAACACAAGAGTTTACTGAGACTGTGTATTCAAGGCGTTTGATCAATATGACTCACTAGAGAAAATATCCACATTTATGTTATGCACTTGTTACTACAATTACAAAACATCTGCGAACTAAGCAGCTGGTTTGGGTTTGATCTCCCATCATGAAACAATTGCTTGACCAAATTTCTCTTAGCCGTTTGCCTTATAACGTAGCTTTAACTAAAATGTAGCTTTAACTTGTTTTTGTGAAAACAACCACAGCGTTTCTAATTTTATTCTGCCATACCTAGAAATGACCTCAGGTGACATCACACCCGCTTTAAAATTGCTTTCATCTTTACAATTTGAACTTTGACCCAACCTCATGCTTCAGATATTGACCCTCAACAATCATGTGACTGTTGTCCAAGTATGAAGACATTTTTTCAACAGTTACTCTAAATGATATAGTCTATATTTAGAAACACTTCAGCGGTTCTAATCATGTTGCCGTGTGCTTTTACGCAACACATCCATACACTGTTTTCAACTTTGCACATCTGGAAATCTCATCCAAAACACAGGCACCGCACGATTCGTTTACCTGAAAGATGAGCACTTTGAAGTTGTTTCTCCTGATGAGATGAGCGTGGTTAGCTTCCAGCTTTTTCACCTGGACAGCTTGTTTGTCCATCTTGTCCTTGACCTCCTTCATGTGGACGCTGACCTTGCGACTCTTTTCCAGAAGTTTGCTCACTGTGTTGGATGTTGAAGTGTGACTCTTGGACAGCTTGGTCATGTCGTTCTGGATTCCTCTCACCGCTCCTTCAATCTCGACTTGTCTCATCTCCATCTTATGCTGGTTTTCTTGCACGGTGTCCAGCATGTTGACCAACTTATCTAGAAGTGTTAAGACCGTAATGGCATTCACTTGACCTGTGGTGGAAGCACCTTCTCTTGCATGAAAACCCCCAGCCAAAGGACCTGGGCTGCTGGGTTCTCCAACGTTGGCATTGCCACTGCCCAACTGGGAAAGACTGTGGCTGGGTGAAGACTGAGTGGGGCTGGGTGTTGGCACCACCAGGTCCTGGCTCTCATGGGTGATTACCATCTTCTCTGCCTGCACTGCATCTTCTCCCATTTCGAAGTTCTTCTCGATTTTGGCAATTCACTCCAGAAAAAACTACGATTCTTATTCTTTTCTTTCTGTAGCAAAGGTCCGGTTGTAGCTTTGATTCTAGTTTACAGGCTTGGGAATAGGTTTTCAGCTTGCAGGCTTGGCGTTCCCACCCCTTTTTGAAAACTGTCAGACTCTTTTACACTTAACTCCCTCTTTCTCTCCCTCCCTCTCTGGTGCACGGAGGCTTTCCCACCTCTTAAAAAGTCCATCCACACCCTATAGGGGAGGAGTTTGGTTTCCATGGAAGCTTCCCCGGCCAGTGGTGAGGGAGTTACGTGTTTGAATGTGTCAAGTGCCAGTATGTGGGTGTGTACGGTGCAACATGAGCAACTCTCTCCACATGAACAACCTTTCCTCCAGCTCTCTCTGCTCTTTGTCTCGCTAACTGCTCTTTCTGCCTGTGTTTCTCTTGTGCTTTGATATTATTTTCTCTCTCATCTTTTTGCACATTATTTGAGTTTTCCTGTTTTGGCCTCACCAGGTTTTGGTCTGTAAAGTCTCAAAGTACATGTGTATTGAAAGTTGTGTTTGAATAGCTAGCTTTGTTTGGAAAAGAGAGTCTTTTCAAAATGAGATGGAGGGGTGATTGTGTTCCATTCCTTTAAAAATAAATGTGCTACACAGCTCTTTAGAGAATGTTTCAATATTTTCTCAAGTTTGTGGGATTATGTGGGTATATTTGTCTATATTTTCTTTTCATACGCTTCTGCCAAAATAATTTAGGAGTCAATCAAATGTTTTGTTTTTCTTCATGAATTTTCAAAAAGTCTGATAACAGGACCAAAACAATTTTTGTTTAGATTCCACAAATAAATGATACATTTAAATAAGAGAAAAAGATTCAAATCTAATTCAATGTTATGTTCACAGTTCTTGACATTTTTGTTTGATGCAATCAACCCCAGAATCTCCTAATTGCTCCCATTTCCTCCTTTTCGCATTGTTGTATGTGATTCCATGATGTAATTTTCCCTCCTCTTTCCAGGAGGTTATGGCTTTGGAAACATGGAATTCCGAGAGTAAAGTGACTCCATCCGCAATCCTGTTGATCTCTGAACTCTTCTGTGGGTATACATGTACTATGCTTGTGTTGAATGTGGGAAAACACTATCAAAATAGTTTAACCTGTGAGTTTTGCAAAATGTTCCCATTGTGAATGCTATTAATGGTGGACTAGCAAGTGTGTACTTGCATAACACAATAATACTGTGACTTGATTTAGATTTTTTTTCTCAAACTTTGTCGTACCCCCATGCCGAAATGACAACACGAGCGTATATGGGAGGCAGATCTGGAAAGTTGATCTAGCTGTAAGGATTAAGTTAAATAAGGGCAGGGATTCCTGACTTATCTTCTTTTATCTCCATTGTTTTCGTTCCAGGGGACTCACATCCTGAGCTCTTGTTTTTCATGGGAATCTCTTGAAAGGCTTGAAGGCACACGGCTCATGTTGCACATATTTTTAGAAGCGATTAATGAACGCCCCCTGGAGAAATCATTAGAAAACTGCAGCAAGCTGTTTGGATCGGGGTGCTCAGAGAATGAAGTTTAAACTGACAATTCGGGCAAGTTAAAACACACTGAACTTGACCAGTCTCGTATCGCAACAAACAGCTTCAACTTTGACTTCGCACAACTATAGTATTATAACATATGGACTAACAGGTGTAACAAGCTACTCCCATATATAATATAATGTAAAATAAATATAAAGCAATATAAAATAAATCCCAGTTCCATCTTTACTTTACCAAACCCTAATAGTTCACCAGATTAACTGACCAATCAACAGAATGGTACAATGTGGTTTACAGTATGTGTGACTTTTATCATTGCTGTCTTGATTTTTTTTTCTTGTTGGGAAGATTGTAGTGTTTTTCTCACCCCTGTAAAGTTTCATTGTGTTCAGTATGCAGTTTTGAATTTTGATAACCAAATTCAGATGTTATAGCCAGAAAACGAGCAAAAGGGGGCAAAACACATGGCGTGTAAAATGAATTGATTTTTGACTGTAATGCATTATTTTGCTTGAACTAAAAGCATCTGTTATTTGCTGAATTGTAATAAAAGTGCAGTTACAGTAATGATTGTTTATTGTATTCAATGTATACAAAGTGGAACCTATTTACAAACATGACTTTTTATGTACAAATAATTATTTTTATATGATTTGATTGATTCCATGGTTTAAACTTTCAAGAGCTTTGCAATGACAAGCTAGATGAAGTAAAACCCTTAAAGGAGCATTTATTTTCTTATCTTCAATCAACAATTCCCTTTCAAAATATTCAATCCACGAAGCCACTTTAAATCCCATTTTTAAGTTTTGGTTCAGACAAGTTTAACATTTTTCTACCATCTCAGTGTTTTCAGTGCTTTGTCTTCTGACCAAAGCTCTAAAATTCAAGACATAAAGACCCATAAAACCGATTTTGTTCAGTTTGATTCGTTTATTTTTATTATCGTTTTTTAGTTTCCATTTTCTCTTTCTGCAACCTCTTCATTTCATTCTAGCTTGTGGAAGTGAAGGACACCTCCCTTGCTTTTTTCTGTGTTCTTCAGGCCCCAGAGGCAATGGATCTTCTTGCTGTCTGTGTGGAACTTCTACTGTATGTGAGAATCCTGCTATCAGCCTGGACACGTGTGTACCAGGCACCGCCGTGAGGGAGGAAACCTGCAGAATGCCAAAAACACGCATTACCTCACAAACAAGCCTTTTACCATTCCACAGCTCTGAGCTACTCAAGCGTTTAATGGATGGAGTGGAAAGGGCCTCCGTGTCAGTCACTGTAAATGTGAGAGACTCAATGCCATATTCCATGAATTCCTTCGTCATTAGCAATGGTACATTGAAGAAATACACACTTTTGGGGTCATTGACTGTTTTCCATCCATCCATCCATGTTTAGGGGTGTGTTTGTGGAGTTTCCGGAGGAGTATATACTGCCATCCAGTGGTGAGAAACTGTTAAAACAGTAATCTGATTCCTGAACTTACTTTCTATGTAACTTACACACCTCCTCCCGACCCCGCAAACTCTGAACCTGACCCTTTACCGCCTCTCCAACCCCCAACCTACAAGATCTGTTAGTCACAGAGGACATTGGTAACAGAATAACACACACACAAACAGGCACAGTCTTGTTTGGGGTGATTGTATTTGACAGCTCAGAAGTTGGACTGAGCTTGTGACAGCCTCTCTGCTGTCGGATCTTGTGGCAGCATTGATTGCTGGGTAATGGGTGCGGCTCACTGCCATCGACCGGCTGTTGGGCTTCATCCGCCTACAACTCCCTTAGGGTCTCCAGAAACAGACAGACAGACTTTCCTTCCCTTGGCTTGTCAATTTATTTTCCCTTTGCTTTTGAATTTGCCGAGTAAAGCAAGGTGACTAGAAAAGATGTTTTGTCCTAAAGCCACTTAACAAACTTTGAGATACCGCTTGATCTGAAATGATGTCGACATGTTTGACATTGTGAGCAGTCGTTTTACTGCAACGGTAGACAGTTGTGTATAGAACAGGTCATTTGTTTTGCGTTCAGTAGTGATGCATGTAGATAGTCATTGCTTTATTCTATTACTTTGAAATTCAATTAGTCAGTTATTTATATAATATAAAAATCACCATGCACCAGGTCTGTCCGTTTTCAGGATTATTCATAGTGAATATTATACAATGTTTCTAAAGTTAGATATGTGTAATATTCTCAGAAGTGTTTTTCCAGAAAGACCTTTTCTTCAGTTGGTGAGGTCCTTAAATATGATTTTGGTAAAAAAAAAAATATTTGACCCCCACACATTTTCATCTTACCAAATCTGGTCCTCTTTTTAAAAAATGTGGACACCCCTACCTTACATTGGTTAATGAGAACCATCATTAACAAAAACATAAATTATGTGTACAGTACACATGAAAAAGTATTGTTTGCATCTATATGTATTTTAGAAAATTATTATTCTGCTGCAATTTATTCCCTTATTATTTTCTGATTTTTTTAGTGTACATTTTTAGAACAAATTTAAGTGCTGTTTTAGTGAAATCATCCTGTTCTTAACAGAATTGACTACAAAGTACTTTTTTTTTTTACTAATTTGCTGAAAGAAAACGACGCAGTCTTACGGCAACATATATGATCACATGATATAAATTATTTATTTACATTTCAACAAAAAATAAACAAACAATCAAACCAAAACTCAGAGACTGTTTATCTATTGTAAATATATAATACATAACCAAACAGAACCCTGCAGGGCTCATTTCGTTCATGGTGTCATAGACAACAAGTACAAGGCAACATGTGGCACATCTCACTATTGAAACCTCCATCAAACAGTCGATTACTCTAGATAGTTGTAACCTCAGGGAAAAGGCCCATCGGCGCTGCCTTTCCTCATTGTGTTGGATGCAGGAAACCGGAGCGAGACCGTCTCACGAGACCTGTCCTGCTTTTGCCCGGCAGGAAACCAGCAGCTATGAGGTTTGCTCATGACTCTGTGCCTAGACTTCGATTTTATTCATTCACCTTCACCTTTAGGAAAGGTGCGTGTGTTTCCCCACTATTCCTTGGGCCGTTCTTCTTAGTCTCCAGCACATGTCTCTAGAAGATTTAAGGTCCATCAGATGAGTCTGGTGGAGGCCCGCAAGGTGTTTTCAGAGTTGAAGTGTGAAACGTTTTGTTTCTGCCGTGCTATCCGATTCCCACGTGGACATCTGCTGTAAAAACAGAGAAAATGTCATTTTTAGTCATTTTGTGTGTGTGTGTGTGTGTGTGTGTGTGTGTGTGTTTGTATGTGTGAGAGAGAGAGACATACAGACAGAACTGCCACAGAAGGAGAGAGATAAAAACAGACAAAAAAAGAAAAGGAATGGTGAGGGGAAAAGAAAAATAAGCAGGGAATTAAACGACAGTGGGTAGGTAGCGTGAGAGAGAGAGCAAATATTTAAAATGAAAGATTGAGCAGAGTAGTGAAAAATACATACAAACTCAATGAGTGGACGACAAAGCAAACATTAAGAGTGAAAAAAGTGTGAAAAAAGGTGAGAAAAGAATAGAAACAGATAGAGAGGGAGTGAGCCAGCGTGTCGGTGTGGTTTAAATTGTCTCATTAACAGGTTCTCGCTCTTCTCTAGCACCTCAACAGGGAAAACCTTCCACCACGGGAAATCTTTATAATATTTTTCCTCGACGCTTTATTAAATGTCATGTTTTGCATAGGCCAGAGTTTGCCCCTGGCTCTCAGAGACAGCGGGGTGCGCGAGGGACACCAATTCCTGACCAGACCGATGCCGTTCCTCTTTTAATTAGATCTTTCTTTGCAAGCATTGAGTTTTACACAGCGAAGAAGACCTTTAACTCTCAGCCAGCAAGGGTGAGGAAACTAAATCACTTTCTGACTGGTAAAGCTTTCCAATTCATGCTGCTCCAATTAATGATTTGTAACCCCCAAGTAAATGGCAAATTGTGTTAGGTAAGTGTTAGGTAAAATTTGTGTTAATTTTGGTTTATTTGTAGGTGGTGCAAATCATTTTTAATGCACATGTCAATTCAGGATTCAGACATTTTAATTTACTGGTTCTCAAAAGTTTTCCAGACAATTGTTACAACATGACCAAACAAAATTTTTACGCGGGTGAGGGATTATTTGTAATTTATCCACTAGGTTGCACAAAATGTCTTCTTGGACAGTCGTCCCTAAAATCTCAATGTTGGGCTATGTTGTAGGCTCCAATAATCAAGATTTTTTTTTTATTAAAAAAACTATTCAGAAGAGGTGTAATGTTCTTGAGTAATTCATTACTTTAGTTATTTATTTTTGTACTTTATGCTTGTGGTGAATATAAAAAATATAAGCAACATTTACTCTCTACTTGGCTACATCTTTGACTGAGTATATGTGCTATGTAATTTTTGTAATTTTTTTTGTGAGCACAAGGCAATATTGCTATCTGCAGATCCCAAAAGTAATCCAAAAAGCAACAAAATACTACAAAAGTTATCCAAAGAAATTGATTTTTTTAATCTTTTCATGAACTGACAGTATGGAAGAGCTGAGTGATCTGATTTGCTAGCTTCAACTCTAACAATAACTGTTCAGTGGCTGCATGAATTTGCATACGATAACCTTTGAACTGAAACCAGTAGTATAAAAAGGTTCGATGTAGACCGAATTGAAAATAATGCTTGACAATAAAAACTATTACCAGTTTCTAAAAAGTTATTTAGCCTACCATTGCATTATTTCTTCCTCTCTGATGTTCAATGCAATATGCTTTAGCTGCATTCCATTTGGCAGATCTTTCATTGACTTAAATCAATAAACCCTCTCTTTTAGAACCCAACAGGGTGACTATCAAAGACACGCAATAAACTGATTTTAGCCAAAGACCATTTGTGCTGATTATACGAAAGTGAAGTGTCAATTTCCCCCTGGGGAAGAAACTCAAATGGCTGTTGAGCCATTAGCAGAGTCACAGTCCATTCCACTCAGCACTGCTCAGCCCGGAGAGCCTTGTTACAGCACCATGGATCAGTCCAACCAACGATAACCTCCAAAATCCACTGTGCAGGTGAAACCATTACTCCAGAGAGTCAGACAGTTACCAAAGAGTGAATAAAACGATTTTGTAAACTTGTAAGGTCAAAGAAACGTCCCCTATTGCCGTTTTTATCTGTTTACAACTGTCCTGAAGGGCTTCCCAGTCTTCCCTTCCGCTCTCAGTTTCAAGTCTGAGGATTATTAAAATCAGCCCACGTGTGTTTGATTAAACATGTGCTTGAGTCTGAGCAGATTTGATTAGCCTGACATAAAAAGCGTGACTAGCTGAGGAGACTGATAAGAGTGGCTGCGGTTATAAAATAAGTTGCTATAGAAACAAGATGCTTAAAGAATACAAGGAAGAGATGCAATACTGAAACTTAAATATTGTCCAGTTTGTCCTACGCTGGTCTACAACATGTCATGTGTTGTTGTATTATCTACATGTCTACATGTATTGTCTCCATTATCAGCAGCAGCACAGTGCTTGTTTCATGGTTTCAATGTTTGACATACATCAAACGTAGAATAACATGAATTGACCACATGCTGTCAAATTTAGACACCTTGTGTTAGATGTTAAAAACGGGTTTGTTCAAAGTATTTTACTTATTTAAATAAAAGTTAATACAACCGAGATTTCATCATGATTTGGTTCTAATTTTCATTGGCTTTCAGTCTTTGGTACAAAATGTGCATATAACGGTACATTTTGAGTTCATTTAAGCTCACACAGGTTTTAGTTATGAATGTACAGTTTTGTATTCTGATGTATTTATCAGATTACCAACCACATTTTATTCTTTGTTCTATCCATTATTCCATATTTCCAATTTTTTTGTGTTATGCATGTCTTTTAGGGTGTAACTACACAAACAAAACACTTTTTAGAATTTGTTAACTCATTTGTTATTAGCAAGCACAAAGTATACACAGGACATATTTGTATATAAGGAAGCGTGGTTGCAAATCCTAAATAATTTCTGCTTTCTGAAGCCGACTGTTGCCTGTGGTTGATCTGACTTTGGAACGATGTCTGTCTGAGACCTTGGCGTTGTTTTCTAGACACAGTTGTTTTCATCCGTGACTCCTTTCTCAAATCACTGAAAAGTCAATCAACTTGTAGTCGGCGAAACATTTTTTAAGAGATGTCTTCCTGGATCTGCGATTCTGAAGGCTGCAACTAGGAACATCTGGCTTCAACAACCAGACGGCCATTTTCTTCTGCTCCCCTCGTGTGGACTGAGAAAATATGCCATACTGGAAATGGTGCCAGTACCTTTCAAACACTGTATTCTATAAGGGACAGCAAGAATAAGACCTCTCCTCCACTTTCTCCAATTTGAAATGCCGGTTGAGAAGTTCCTTGGCTGTCTAGATAATCCTGCAGAGACTGTCACTCATGGGTTGCTTTTTCAGTCAAGTGGATTATTAGGCCAGTTTGAGCACTTTTTAATAGCTCTGGTGTTTAGTGCTATCATTTATGTTTCTAATTTCTCAGTCAGGACATGGATTCACCATGATAGCTCAACACTCCCGAACCCATCCAAAAAAATGTTGTAAAGACTGGATTGGTACACTATTGCACCATGTAGCGACGCCAAAACATTCAAAAAATAATTTATTATGCGCGTCTAGCTACAAAATTATTGGTCAGCTGTTATATTCTAACCACAATTGCTGGAAATTGGAAACAGAAAGTTGCTGGATGATCGGACCTCAAGACAAAGTGCACTGCCTCATAACTAGTACAATTTAGTGACATCAAAAGAATACTATTCTTCATGAGCCACGAACAAAGACTTGATGAACTTTATTTAATATTCTACTTAAGTCCATAATCACGCAAATGAAGGATTTTCTAACCAATGTTTTTAATTCATCCGCTCTGCCAGAATGTACTGGAATTGAAAACCAGCATGCCAAGCACCATGTTACGTTGCAAAAACTTTGCAAAAAATAATAAAAAAAAAACAAAATAGAATAGAAGTACCATCATGAAAACAGAACCTTTCAAAAGTGAAGATTTCCCCCTGCCTTGTCTTTCCAGTGGGTGTCATTTTAATTTAAGAGATTGCAACTGCCATTTTGATTGGTGTTTGCAATCATCATCATCATCAAAAAAAAAAAAACTCCTTACAAATCTGGCCAACCAGACAATCTCTATGTCTGCACAGACCCCTGAACAACTAAAAACAGTGTAAGTTCTGAAGTTCTAGTTCTGAACATTTGTAAGGCGCTTTTCACAGTTTTAACTGTCTCAAAGCGCACGTGTGAATATATAAGAGGATTGTTGCTTTTTATTGATTAGTAGTTGGTGTTAAAAATATGGCTATGAATTTACATTTCATATTGCCATTCCACTTTTGCTCTAGTGTTGCTTGTTATTTATGTGTATATAGATAAGTGTAACATTATATTTGTATGTTATTAAGAAACATCATATTTGAATACAACTACTGAATAGTCCACGATCGTAATTTGAAGGCAAATGCATTTATTAGTAATGCCTCGACGGTCTTATGAAACAAATATTCTTAAACGGCCTACTCTCTTACAATGTTTGTGTATATGTTCAAACATTGTGGACCTAAACAAATTAGAAATGCGCACAGGTTAGAAGCTGGAGTTGATTCATGGGAATGTGAGTGAGAGGTTTGGCTCACCGTGTGATGCAGAGAACCACCAGGCAGATAACGGCCACTTGTAGAGCACCAATAATGGATGCAATCAGGACGTAGCGGAGTTTCCCGGATCCAGGTACCACATACATCACGTTGTAGTCCTTTCTGTCACATTGTGGACCAATGAAACCAGAATGGCAGCTGGGGGTTAAACAATACAAAGTTAAAACAGAGAATTGATATGTATTTGTTTTGTGCTTTAGCAATAATACATATACAAATACAGAACCGAATTTGTAAAATCACAATTTTTTACATCTTAATTTACATTTAAGATGTAATTAGTGCTTAATTTATAAATGATACAAATATTTGTCACAGTCCAGTCTCTAATTGGCTGTCAGGGTCTAAGTCCCTTTTTATTCCTATGCTTTGAATGTTTTCTCTGCCTTCTTGATTTACTCTTAATTAGTTAATTATCGCTTTTTAAGTCCACCTGTGTTGTTCTTTATTCCCCTTGGGTGTTAATTTCCCAATTCTTTTGTTCATCTCTCAAACGTTTTCAATATTTCTAGGTAATAGAACACATGCATTGCACTAGAATGCAAATTTAGGGCCAGTTGTGCCAAAGCATGCCAAACACATTTCTTCATGCGCACACATATTTGGTATGTATTGATAAATTATAAGAATTATAAGCATTTTTGGTCACTCAGCCTAATATTTTGGAGCCTAATATTTTGGAACCAAACCCAATGAGGAAATGTAGGAAAAGAATGACATTGGTCATTGGCCAGTGGTCAATGAAATTTTGGAAATTGACATTTGACATTTGGTTTCTTGATAGCTTATAGATGTAAAGGTTTGAATTGTAGTTTAAATTTAAATAGCACTACGCTGATGTATCAAGCAATACTTGCAAGTTTTCTTGCTTGCAAAGTATGAAAAAAATGACATTGTCCTCTATTAAAACCTTTAATAAAATTACAGTGACATAGCTGTATGATGCTGATGCACTATTTGTGTGTAATTACAAGTGTTGAGTGTTTACCACTGCTAAAAAAGCAGTGGGTGTAAGTGTTTAGAAGGGCAACAGTGCACATTGAGAAAAACTGAGCCGGGTTTAATTAAAAACCTCGGCTTCTCAGAGGAGGTGGTTAAAGGGACACCTGGCATTTGGTGCACACACACACACACACACACACACACACACACACACACACACACACACGTCAGTCATCGTTGTAGGTTGACTTTACACTTAATCTCTGGCAAATTTTATCCCCTATTTTTTCCACACTTTTTTGTCTTTCACNGGTGAAGTTTTTACCTGCAAGTGGGTGGCGAGAGGTTGCTAGGATACTCGCATTCTCCGTGGATGCAGTAGTTTTTGAAACGTTCCGGGCAGGGGATGTAAAGACCCCAGGGCATTTCACTCACTTGGTCTTTTTCCTCTGCATGTAGAATAAAGAGAAAGAGTGTCTGTCTAAATTTGCTTTTTTTTAATTTTTTAAATTTATTAATAGCAATGCTCAACATGTTCACATAGCATACTATGGCAGAATTGCTGCACTTAATAAAGTAACATTTTATATACCGATATGTTTTATTTGACATTAATGGTATGAAATTGGGAAGGTGCTGCTGTCAACGGCTCGTGAGATTTGAAGGTTATTGTGTAGAAGAAAGGAATTACGTTAAATGTACTGTTTAATTAAGTCTGTTATTACACAAACTCGGTTATTACGTTTTTTTAATTACAGCTACTAAATCTTGATAATTCTCCACTGAGAATAAATTTGATAGAGAGCTTCATTATTTTATTAAACCATACTAACTTACAAGGCTGTGTGTGTGTGTGTGTGTGTGTGTGTGTGTGTGTGTGTGTGTGTGTGTGTGTGTGTGTTGGGGAGAGAAGCAGAGCAGTTGAAGGGTATCTGTGTAAGTCAATGGAGGAATCAATGCTACTCCACTGACACCTCACCCTCCTCTGTCTTCTCAATTAATCACAATCTCTTTTTTTTCTCCTCTCTTTCTCTCTTGCTGTTTCACACTATCACAATGTCTCTCATCTCTTGTGATTATCTCTCCATTTTAATCTCTGTGTGTTTCTCACTCTTGAATTGTCTTGAGAACCCCCCCCCCC